>PJEM01004050.1:108340-154000 GCA_004023845.1 Helogale parvula | reverse complement strand
GCCCTCGCCCTCCATGAGAAGGCTAATGTGTCCGCTGTCACTGAAACACAACGAGAGCAGCTGAAAATCCACAATGAGCCATACACTCGAACAGCAGGTCAATGGATACTCGTGACATCGCAAAAGAAGGGGAGCTACGTTGTCGAAGAAGGGGACGCTGTTGGGATTCAAGGCAGAACACAAGAGTGTGACTTGAACGCGTCTGAACTTTCTCGTTTTACTCAAACAGGAGAGTGGTTGTTTTGCTGGTAATTTAGTAAGGTGGGAACGCTTAAATAAGAAGGGGAGAGGGAATGCTTACTTCACTTAAAGAACTTAATCTCAGTGTCAACACAGTCATAGAAAAGGTCCCCCACCTCAGTGGGGTCCAGAGGGTCAGAGCCGGTCAGAATTTCCTCCATGGCTTCCAGGCCTTGCCTCTCTAGTTCCAGCATGGTCTTCCTCAGCTTGCGACCCTGCTCCTGAGAAAGGAGGGCAACAGCGAAAGTCACTACAATGGACAAGAAATCCTCCAGCGGTCTACCCACCGCATTCCATCTGTTTCCCTAGGACCACCGCGGGGATCATTCTAGAATGCCAGTGTGGTTGTGGCACTACTCTGCCTGGCATACTTAACTCCTCGCTGCTTTCAGGATAAAATCCAGGCTCCTAAGTGACATTCGGGAAAGGCTTTTGGTAACCTAAGTACAGGGCTCCTGCTTGCCTCACTTCCCACCAGGCCCCCCAAAGTCTCCTTTTCTCTTTAGCCAGACTGAACTAACTGCATTCTTCCAACCCTCCTCTTCCTCAGTACTTGGTCAACCATGCACCCATTCCCAGGCCTATCGAACTTTTCCTCTGGGCTCCCTGTCAATGCCGTTACTTCTGCATGGCTGTTCTCCTCCTGTCCTGTAAGGGTCTATCTGCCCAGTCCCCCCATTAGACCATGAACTCCTGGGTTCATCTCCGTGCTCCAATGCCTGGGACACAGTAGGCGCTCCCAGTAAATGCTTGTTGAATGAAGAAATGGATCCGTGAATAAGCACGTGCCATGTCTGTCCCCCGACATACTTTCCGAGCCAGTGAGGTTTCTTCCTCCACTCAGAGTAGATGACAGTGCAAAGTTCTCACGTGTCCAGTTAGTCCCAGAATGGAGAAGCTGCTGTCAGCAGCCATCCAGCGCCTCCTAACACTGCCCTGATGCAAAGCACTGGTCGTTTCTCAATGTCAAAGCCCACCCAACCTCATCAGTCTCATCTCTGTGGCATTTTGTGCAGAATCGCTC
This sequence comes from Helogale parvula, assembly GCA_004023845.1. Classification (NCBI taxonomy): domain Eukaryota; kingdom Metazoa; phylum Chordata; class Mammalia; order Carnivora; family Herpestidae; genus Helogale; species Helogale parvula. Next base: position 152,736 of record PJEM01004050.1, on the reverse strand, counting down.
AAACACACGCCCCTTGCTCCCTCTGCCTTCTCGTTGCCAAATACCCACGAAACGTGCGCTGCCACGTGGCGTTGTCACTCCGGGCTTACTCTCATCCACCTAGAGGACAGGCCTTGTCAAGAACGGCAGTAAATGGCCCTGGACAGAAGCCAGTGTGGTGTAGCAGCAGCACTCGTGGTCCAGGGAAACAGTAGGCAGGGAAGATGGATGTAAAACCACCACGGGACACTGACATGTCAAAATGGACATTTCTGGGGCAGGAAGGGCAAAGTCTATGAATAGTGAGGCTGCCCTTCTCTGAGATTCCTTCTGAAATCCCTGGGATTTGCTGTTGATGTTACCCTTCTTTATATCATTTTTATATAGTCCGCCATGCCAAGCATAAGAAAATAAGCTCACCCAGTCCACGCATATGCAGACACCAATTTATCTACAAGGTGTCCCTTTCTTCAGGACAAACTAGACTTGTTGCAAGTTGGCAAATACATGCTTGGGAAGCAGATGGGCATCTAACTGCCACCTGCCTTCCCCTTCCCTTCAGTAGAACAGAGTCTTGGATTTTAAACACAATCCATCACGAGTGGCTGCTGTGGGCATATACTGGGTGGGTGTCTTGTTTGAATTGATGTCTTATAACTTACCGAAGCTTTGTGGGGAGGTGTGGGTGAGCTGCACCTTGAACAATAACTTTTTTAAAAAACTAGGAATTTGGGGCGCCTGGGTGGCTTAGTCAGTTGAGCGTCCGACTCTTGATTTTGATTCAAGTCATGACCCCAGGGTCATGGGATCAAGTCCTGTGTAGGGCTCCAAGCTGACTGTGGAGTCTACTTGAGATTCTCTCTCTTTCTCCCTCTCCCCTACTCGTGTACACACTCTCACTCTAAAATAAGAATTAAATTAAATAATTTTAAAAAACTAGAAATTTGAGGATCTTTTTTTAAAAACTCTTTAAATTTATAGTAAAGTACACATAACACGACATTTGCCATTTTAGCCATTTTTAGGTGTACAAGGTCAGTGGCATAAGGACATTCACACTCGTGTGTGTGCATCCATCCCCCCCATCTGTCTATGGAATTTTTTTGAAGAATGACTTTCTTTAAAAAACAACACTTGATTGCATCTTTAAATGAAGTATTGCTATGTCCTACGTTTTACCCCCAAAAGTATACAAAGAATTCTAGACAGCAGAAAAGCAGTTTCCCCCATTAGAACTGCATATTCCTATAATTCCTAGGGAAACAGTAAATGAAAGAAAGATATTCCTAGCCCACTGAGTTCTAGGACAACATTAGAAGTGGAGGCTTCAGGGGCGCTTGGGTGGCTTAGTCGGTTAAGCGTCCAACTTCAGCTCAGGTCATGATCTCACGGTTTGTGGGTTCGAGCCCCACGTAAGGCTCTGTGCTGACAGCTAGCTCAGAGCCTGGAGCCTGCTTCCAATTCTGCGTCTCTCTCTCTCTTTCTGCCCTTCCCCTACTTGTGCTCTGTCTCTTTCTCAAAAATAAACAAAAAAAATTTTTTTTAAGTGGAGGCTTCATTTCATTTGATTTCAAGAGACTTGCTGGAAAAGTGAATAGCAGATTCTAGAAAGGCCTCAGGTACCTGGATTTCTGGAAGGAGGCATGCTGGCGAGGAAGAAAACAATGTGTGGGATAGCAGCCTTCCGGCCTCCCCCACGAGCCCGCCCCAGGCTCACCTGGTCACTTTCGATGACCGCACGTGCCCACTGGTGGGCCTTGTAGAGCTCGTGCCGGCGGTCGGGCTTCTCCCGGAAGCGAGGCTCCTTTTTGGCAGGGTCATCGTCCCCAAAACAGGGGGATTGTGCTTTAGGGACAAGTTTTACATCATCCACAAAGATGAAAGGCTTGAATATGGACCTGGAGAGAAAGGAGAGGTGCTTCAGCCCAACTGAGCCTGAGGCGTGAGGACACCAGGGACCATGCTTTCATTTGGCAAACAAACGCTTCCTGAGCCAGCTCCTGGTGGCTGCTGGCTGGTGGGTGGACGCCAAGACAGACACAACTGCATATTTTAGTAAATATTTTAGTAAAACTAACTGTCATGTACCAGCTGCAAATTCTTCTACTAACAGCAAGGAGACATCAAAACAGACTTGCTCTGTTCCTGGAAGAACGGTTGAGAGGCCCCTTTCATTTACGTAAAGTAAGGCGAACAGACACGCAGTGTTAGGAGAAAAGGGAGCAAAGCGCCATCTATCTGCGCTGAAACAGGTTTGCCTTTCTCTTCCGTGACTTGCTGGAAGGTGGCCTCCTGGAAAGGAGGGGCCCAAGACCCCATGTCTTTTTTTTTAGGTTCTACCAGATTTGCAGATGACATAAAAGGTTCCCAGAGTCCCCACAGAGAACAAGCTAAGTTGTGTGAGCGAGGGGCGCTGGGCATAGGAGGCGGCTAAGAACTCACTCGGCTCTCCTATCAGGACGGTGGATCTTAGGAAACATGGCTGTAGGGGTGGGGGGTGGGGTGCACACTTGCATGCACGGTTATGTACATACCTGGGCACATGTGAACACACATGTGCGCACACACACACACACACACTCCAAAAGAGCCGTGTACTGCATCCTGGGACCCCGAGTCAACAGGGCGTGTGGAGACGACAGCTGACTGAACACTGGGGAGAGAGGCTTATCCTCCCTTCTCTGCACCCAGATAAAGCAGTGCTGCATCCCAGCAGGGCTCCTGAGCCCCAAGGAGGGTCTGCTTTCAGCCACACCATGGGGCACCACCTGCACTAACAGGAGAGAGACGACTACAAACAGACCCCCATGTGTACCGGTCAGATGTGGGCTGTTTTCTCTCCTCGAAACTGGCGCACCTTGGCCACTCCACGCTTCAGGTGGGTGAGCAGTGAGCCGGGATCCTGGCTCCTTCAGCCCTGAGGTGGCGGGGCTCAAGGCGGCCAGGGCAGCCTTGCCAGTGTGCCACACAAACATCCTCAGGTGTGCCACAATCTGAAAAGGACTGGGAACCGATGACCCCGGCTACCCAAATTGTGGCCTTGGACCTGAGGCTCCAGCATTACCCTCAGGTCCCACACCCATCCTGCTGAACCAGAATCTGCGTGTCAACAAGGTCCCTGGGGGTTGGTGATATACCAAGTGTGAGGCGCAGGGCTAGGGACAACGTTACAGGCTCCCACCTCCCCTCCCACCTGAAGCTAGAATGTTCTATGAAGCCTCTCGTAAGCCAAAATGGTATAGAGCAAAGAAGCAATTACCATTTCATAAAAACAAAAAGCCTCTTGGGATTTCTTTCAGTTCGTGAAAACAGGTATTGTCCTAATGTATGTCTTCTGTAAAAGTGACGTGGTGGAAAGTTATGAGAAGTAACCTCTTGGGTTAGCTCCCTGAGGATATCACAGGAAAGAGGGCTCAAGAGAGTTAAGACCCTGAAGTCACTCAGTAAGACTGGGCTCAGGCCAAGTTAATTTGAATATTAAAAGCAGTGAGACCTTCAGACTCTAAGCTGGGGAAGTGAGGCGGGACTGGTTAAGGATTGGTGTCCGGTCCCCAGTTCATGGACCCTCCCTCCCCGGGAGGTGGGGGGCTGCCTTTCACAGAGGGAGCACAAGGTGCCACTTCCTACAGCCTCCTCCACGTCCACAGGCCTTTGGCCCTTCTACTGAATGCTGAACAGGTGACCATTGAAGGTGAAAGGAATTGATGGCAAAACTTAGACGTGTCTAAAGCAAGTCTGATTATACAATGTTGAATTCTCCATTTAGTCATTGAGTTGATTCTGCAAAAGGGCTGCAGGCTGAGGGGGTCCCGGGAAAAGGGTAACAGAGAGGGAAGGGTGGGGAAGCGGGAGGAAAATGGTGGGAATGAAGAGTCCAGGCCTCTGGGGTTTTCTGGTCTCTTACGACTCAGCGGCCTCACAGCAGGCAAGCATCCCGCCCTTCAGGGCCCAACAGCTCGCGACTCCTAAAAAGTCAGCGCCCATCATACCTTTGGCCAGCAAACGTTCATCTGCAGCCTCCTGGCCAGCGCAGAGACCCTGCTGTGGGAGACCAGCTCGGGGGCTCCGGCTGCACAGCCCAGGGCCTGCACAGTCCGCATCTTCCCGGCCGCAGGGTCTGCACTGGCCAGAAGGGGTCGAAGCCGGGCCCTCCGCAGGCTTACGCTGGGCAGAGTGGTGGCTCAGGCTAGGTCACTGGCAGGGATTTACTCTACTCTGCATCTCAGGACAGTCCTGACATGGTAGCCCCACGGGCGAGAACCACGGCTCTGGGGGGCCAGGAGGGGCACAGTCTGTCATAACTTGTCAGGCTGAGCATGGATCCCAGATCTGTCCGACTCATGGCGGTGGGGGCAGGCCACCAGGCTGGGCCTCAGAATGAGGGTGTGTGAATCCTTTCTCCTCTGACCAATATGGGGACATATTGACAGGATATATCCTGTCAGGATCCTGCTTCGGATCCTCTGTCCACCTCTCTCTCTGCCCCTCCCCTGCTCACATGCTCACTCGCTCTCTTTCTCTCTCAAAAATAAAATAGATTAAAAAAAAGACATTCATGCTAAGCACAGTCGTGGTCTTTTGCATCCAATACATAGGATAATAGTGCAGTAAAAATCAGAACATTCCATTTGATGGAACTTAAACCCACTCCACACGTGCTGGAATGTGGAGATTAGTTTAACCTCAATAAAGGTATCGAGTGGCTTTTCTAAGGCAAGAAAGTACCATATGTTTACCAATTATCCCATCTTTTCAAAATAAATAATAAATATGATGGCATTCCCATAATAATCTAACACAGCCAAAGCTCTCCAAAGATTTTTTCCCCCAATGTCTGTAAGGAAGTCGGCATCCTCAACTGCTAAAACCATGAAGCATAGATTTGTCAATTGGTTAAAGGGAGAAATTTTGAGATTGACTAAATAAAAACTACTGCTGATAACAAATTGCAATGATACTAATATTTATTTGAACCAGAATGTGGGAATTATAATTCAGGCTTATTTGTCCCTATGTATCCAAAAAAATCAGAAAGTGGATAACTCAGTGGTTCCCAAACATTCTGATTTCTTGCCGAGCCTTATTAAAAAAATCATACTAAAAATCCAAACAGGTGAGGAGATTCTCTGATACTTTTCCACACTTAAAGCTCAGATCGGGGGGTGCCTGGATGGCTCAGTCAGTTAAGTACCCAACTTCGTTTCAGGTCAATGATCTTACAGTTCGTGAATTTGAGCCCTGCATCGAGCTCTGTACAGGTGGTCCAGAGCTTGCTTGAGATTTTCTCTCTCTATCTGCCTCTTCCCCACTTATTCTCTCTCTCTCTCAAAAAGAAACTTTTTTAAAAAGCCCAGGTGGTAGCTTCTTAAATGCCACTTGATCAAATGTATGCTAAGTCATGGCCTGGAAATTAAATGACTTGACCAAGGTCACATATCTGGCCAGTGGCAAAGCTGAAACTGTCATCTGAGTCACAAGGCACATCCCTCCCAGGCCACCTGGACAGGACAGGGCACACTTTGCACACTTGTGGAACCCTCCCAGAGTGTTCTAGGGATGGCTCTTACGTGAGACACAGCCAAGAAGGCTCCAGAAAGCTGGTTCAAAGAAGCCACTTAACCTGGAATTCGCCTGTCACTCAGCCCCGCCATCGTGTGCTGGGACACAAACGCAAGATAACAGGCCCAAACGAGGAAAGTTCTTCCAGCAGCAAAGGGCCGTCCAGCAGCTGGTTAATGAGAAGGTTTAAAGCCGCCTGAGAGATGTAGAGGGACAATCCACCCTCAGGAGGGACAGTTAAACAAAGGAAGCCATGAGCAAGATAAAGGAAACCATAGGCGCACGACCATCAGCTCTCCCTGAGACAAATCTAAGATCCACGGCACAGTCTGATGACAGGGGGCACAGCATGGGCTCCCACGTGCTGTCTCAGGAGTCTGCGGAATTTTAGCCTTGGGTGACACTTGGAGCCACAGCCCAGAGACCTGCTCCCATGGAGGCATCTGGCATCCTCTGTCCTTTCTGTCTTCCAGAATCTTGTGATGCATGCACTGAGCCAGGTTAAAAAAAAAAAAAAGTTTCCCTGTCATTTGTTTTCTCATTTTGCAAGAAAGCAAAATTACCATGGAAACCCCTAACATTTCATAGTGTATCATAACTTTCAAAGTGCTAGCATTCGGTTCTCCTAGTACTCCTATTTTTCTATTCACCTGTCAATAAATACGTGTTGAATAATGACTGAGTAACAGATACCATTCTAGGTACTAGGGATACAGCAATTAACAAGGCAGGGAAAAAATTTCCATTCCGTTTTACAGATGAGAAGACTGAGGCTCACAGCAGCCAAGTGCTTGGTCCAAAGGCATATTCCTAATAAGTGGCAGATGGAGAGCTAAAATCACATCTTCTTTTTTTTTTAATTTTTTTTTGTTAATTTATTTTCGAGAGAGAGAGAAAGAGCATGAGCATGGGTAGGGTTAGAGAGAGAGGGAGACACAGAATCGGAAGCAGGCTCCAGGCTCTGAGCTGTCAGCACAGAGTCTGACATGGGGCTTGAACTCACAAAACATGAAATGACCTGAGCCAAAGTCAGATGCTCAACTGACTGAGCCACCCAGGTGCCCCTAAATTCAGATCTTCTAAAGCTGAGTCAGTTTTCACCCCACTACCTCTCACCATTATATTAACCTTCTGTTGGTTCCTTATACACACTGTGCAGAAAAGTTAGCCTTCCTGTGCTTTGGGATTTGGAATTGTATTATTAGTGGCCAGCCAGCCCTTCTGACCTCAAACATGGCTCTGTTCTTACAGAAGGTGCAGAAACTCCCCAAGCCACTAAGCCAGGCATATCGGGTGCCCTGGAGTCCCCTAGATCTGCTGAAAGGAACTGGCACAGAGGGGGGAAGCACAAGGTTCCTACGAATGTTAATCTGCTAAGCTTTCAACCAAACTCAAAAAAACCCAGAATAACCAGTTTTCTCTCAATTGTAGGTGTCCTTCTGAATGGGTGGCTCCAGCTTTACTGCCAGTCACTTCAATCACATGATCTCAGCCACATCTGGCTGAGGGTAGAACCGATCAGTGGAGGGCCTTTCTATTGAAAGGGAAAGAGAACTCGTCCTCTGGGAGCGTGGGATGAGCTTCGGGCTGGATCTACATGCTCCAGAAGGTTGTGAGGTCAAAACTATAGGGTAGGAGAGAGGAAGGATATGGTGCTGTACCCATTCAGAATGAAATTGAAGGGGGGTGCTATTTCGCATGGGGCCCTCAGTTCTGTGACTGTCTGCGGTGGTTGTTCCCTGAGCAGCACCAGGGACTGCATTTACCTTAGTGGCCACATCTAAGGCACGTTAAATGTTATCTGCACCAACAGAGATGCCCCATGTCACTACACTTGAATTCACCAGATAAGACAGTCTCCGCTGACCCAGCTTAGCCTCTGGAGCTTAGCGCACTGAGAGCAGAGGACACACACACACACACACACACACACACACACACACACACACACACATGTCCCTGCGTCTCTCCAGCAATTTGCCACTAGTTAAATTACGTCCAACACCCCATTTTCCTAGAATTTCTTCCCTATTTTCTGTTTCATGGGCTGAGGTCCACAGCCTAAAACAATGAGAGAAATGGGATGGGCAACAGCCTAATATTTAAAATGGAAAATGTTTTAATTTTCTCTCCTTCCTGCTTTATCCACCCTGCACGCTGAGTATCTGTGGGCTTTGTCAGATGTGGGGGCCTCTTAGTGATGCGCTGGTTTGGCAACTGTCTCTGAAAAAAATAAGCCCTGATTCATGGTGTCTGCTGGTTTCTGTGCAGTGAACATGCCCACTGTGACTCTTGTCAGGTTACCAGTGTGACGTCACTGAACACAGTGTTGGGAAGAGATGCATCTAATCGGCTCTCACCAGCTCCAGCACACTGCAGGACTCCTAATTTCAGTCTCAAAGTGCTAAGGGACCTCTCTACTCTTTTCCTCTCCAATTCTTCATATCAGTGAGACGTTGCCAAGTGCCGGCTTCCACTGAGAAATGGCTGTCATAGGTCAGAGCCAGAGCACTAACGCCAGTCGCTGTCACTACATGGCTAACTGAGGCACCAGCTGACTCAAAAGAGTATTACTATTACAGAATCCACCTTCTCAATAAGATGAATTAAAGATCTTTGGCATCTCCCTCTTTATCTCTCAAATTCTGACTCTTGCATCTCCCTCCAGCCTCAGACTTGCACAGTACCTGGTACATCCTGGAAGGGATGGAGAAAGAGGAAAAGAGAATGCGAGAACAAGTTATTTCAAAAGAAGGATCTGCAGGGGCACCTGGGTGGCTCGGTCGGTTAAGCATCCAGCTTCAGCTCAGGTCATGACCTCACAGTTCGTGGGTTCAAGCCCCGCGTCGGGTTCTGTGCTGACAGCTCAGAGCCTGGAGCCTGCTTTAGGTTCTGTGTCTCCCTCTCTCTCTCAGACCCTCCCCTGCTCGCGCTGTCTCTCTCTGTCTCTCAAAAATAAATAAAAAACATTTTTTAAAAATGTTTAAAAAAGAAGGATCTGAAGTGAGTGCACTGAGCAAAGAGCAAAGAAGTGTTGAAGCAGACAGAACAATAAAGAACATAGTCCTGCTCTTGGATCATAATCTCTCGCAAGCCCCCTGCTTTGAAATGATTTCTTGAAAACATCTCTCTAATGTTTTTAGCGTCAGCAGAAGCCATCTAAAATTTCCCCGATTTACTTCCGAAAAACCCAAGAGGAGGTAATTATGCTTCCTGCTGACAAAATATAAAATGTTAAACATGCCCAATTACAGAGACACACTGAAATGTTGAATAGGAGAAAAGAATCGGTGACAGTTCTAACAGTCACAGTAGGAAACGCAGCTCCCTTAGCCCTGAACGATAAAAACGAATGCCTTCCGGAAAGCCCTTAATCTTCTCTAAGGTCTTTTCAATTAATTTAACCATGAATAATTTTCTTTTAAAATTACTTGAAATGTTCCAGATTAAATATAAGGAGGCTATTTCCCAGCCCATTTTTAGAACTGTACTGGGCCGTGTACTTCAGTCTAGGAAATGGCATTCCTTTTTATTAGTGTCCTGGCCTCGCGTAGCCCTGTCTTCTAAGCACCGCTGGGGCGGGGGGTGTGGGAGTGCCTGGTGGTACAGGCCTTCCTCAGCTCAAAGGCCTGAAGGCCACTCCTTCAAAGGCTCCTGCTCACTAAAGAACATCGCAGAGCATTCTAGTCCCCTTAAAGCAGGACTCTACGTGCCCATGTGTACCCCTGTGGTCCAGTACTTAGTGTTCTCAAGAGGCCACTGAGCTACCAGCATTAGGGGCAAGCTAGGTCGGGATCCATAAGGGGAAGTCCAGACAACAGGGAGAGGAAGGATGAGCCCCAGAGCTGGTGGACTGAAAAGAGGGTGGGAGCGGGGCCGTCCATGAGACCAAGCATCCAGAGCTGCGAGATAAGGTCAAGAGGAAGCCGCTGAGGTCTAGCAGGAGTGCGCCCTGGGAGGTTGGCTGGAATACGTGGGGATGAGCCAGCAGAGGTGCCATGAGAGGGTGGCCAGGCTTGTTCACTGGAGGAGTGGGGGCAGAGGAGAGACGGAAACATAAGCTACAACAGGGTACTGTTTCATGGCTCTCTGCACCTGTGCCTGCTGGCTCTCTACCCAAAATGTCATTCCTGCTTTTCGTACCTAACTCTTCCTCTTCCCACAATGCCTGACGCTCAAGAGATCCTTCCTCTGTGAAGCTTGCTCCTTCATCATCTCCTCCAAGCCACCCTTTACCTGCGTACACTTCGCCCTCATACCCAATAAGCATGATATTTGGAATACAGTAGGCATTTAATATGTGCTTATTGCATGAAGAAAGGCGTGAATGACAAACTAGGAATGGCTTATACTAAATTTAATAGTCTGGTCCTGCTAGAAGGATCTACTGATATTGACAGTAGCTTAAAAAGTAAGGCCAACAGGTCAAAAGAGGTACTCGGCTTTTCCTGAGTCATCTAAGAACCCGTCCCTAGCTAGACACTATCACTGTCTTCTATTCCTGAAATAGTAAGAGGATAATAAATATGTTTGGCTGAAAAGGGAATGAACGGCTTGCAGCTTTCCTGGTGGCAGTCAACGATTTGACACCCAATATACAAACAATGATGATAGTTTTCGGCCAATGGAACCCCTGAAAAATACCACTGAAACAGAATAAGACGTCCTCACTGTTGTCCAGGCTGAGGATCAGTCTTACCTGACACATTCGTAAGCCCACCTTAACGATTCGGATACAACAGATTTGGGTCAAGGCGCCTGTATTTTTCAGAAACTCCCCCAAGTGCTTCTGATAATGAACTGAATTAGAAACCGCTAAGTTCTTCAGACACAGATAGCTGTGTCTAAGGCACTAATGGTGTGACTTGTGCTGTTTGTGACCGAACATCACCAGGGAGGGGGGCTGCTATGTGCCTGGCAGATCAGAGACAGTCTTAATGGAAGAAAAGTTAAACCTACTGTCTATTTACTTGGATTATCTCATTTAATCCTCCCAACCAGCATACAAACTAGGAGCTGACATTCTAAATGGTACAGACATGGAAGCTTACAGAGGTTAAGTAACTTATCAGCCACAAAGTGAGAGAGACGGAATTCAAAATCCTTGCAGTTGATTCTAGAGGCTGTGTTCTTAAACACTGAGCAGTACAATGCCTTTGCTGAACATGGGCAGAAAGCAACCCCCTAACACACCTGAAGAAGTGGTCAGTGCACTTGACGTTGCCTCAACCTGTGTTGCCTCTGGGCTGTTTTGTCCTTGAACTTATAGGAACTGATTGTTTTGATCAATCTTGGGCATTCCTGCATCTATCTGTCTCACTGTGTGTTACGTATGTTTGCATCCCTCATATATATAGCACCACGCCCGGGCCATGATATCAACTCAATAAATACTTGTTGAATTTTAAACAATTTGATTCCACGGATGTCATAAATAAATTTGATTCCATGCTGTGACTATAGCCAAGAACTTCCCTTCGTCAAAGCTCTTTGTGCTACACTGGCCACGAACGTGACTCAGCTGTAGAAAGAGAGGCACAGGGACGCAGTGTGTGCCCATTGGACAGGCTGCTGAGGAGCACACACTTTCTGCCAGCATGACTGTATCTCAGACAAACCTGGAAGGATCTGGGGTCCCAGTGAAGTAGTGGATGCACGGCAAGCTTCTGTTCTGAGGCAGAACAGACACGACGCTGGCTGTGGTAAGGAATGCCTCGGAGTCTATGCAGACTCCACTGGCTTTGTCCCGTAAGACGTCAATCATAGTCTGCACAGTGATGCTTTCTGTAAAGAAAAAACAGAAAGAGGGAGAGAAGCTATAACAGTGGCAGGTGGTTAACCAAAATCCATTCATTCCTCTTCCTTTTCAGTAACAGAACCCTGGAATATAACTGCTACAAACTATATTTCCCAGCTTCCCTTGTGGCTAGATGTGGTCACATGATAAATCCTGATCAGCGGGAGACGAAATGCTACGTGCAACTTCCGCATCACATCCATAAAAAGCTCAGTTTGCCTTTCACTTTGTTTCCCCATCTTTCTGCTGCCTGGGACACACCCACAGGCAGACCACAGGTGGAAGTCAAATGTCAAGTATGGCTGTACTTTGGTACAGCACAACCCACCAGCCCTGGACTGACCACATACATCTAGACTATAACATGGGAGAAAAATAAGTTTCTGTCTTCTTAAAACCACAATATTTTGGGGTCTCTTTGTTGTAATGCTTAGCAACTTCTCAACCAGTACCCTATACAGTAGAGAGATATCCATAGGAAAGTATGTGCAATCTATTCACAATCCACTAAGCAAGCTCTTTCTGCACACTTACTGGTTACAGTTAATACTGTATTTGGAGAATGACCTCTCTGCAGGGGGAGAGATCCACACAGAGAAATATTTAGAACATTCAGAGCCATTATGACTACCGGCTCTGACTTCAGATACATGCGTAAACAACTCCTTGACTACAGGCGACCCTGGCTTTACATTTTCTCCCTCTGATCATAATTCACTAAAACACTATTCTTTTGGTCTATGGTCACATGGATGGAATCAAAGCATCACATAAAGATAAGGTGCTTTTTGGGCACCTGGGTGGCTCAATAGTCGAGTGTCTGGCTTCGGCTCAGGTCATGATCTCACGTTCATGGGTTCGGGCCCTGTGTCGGGTTCTGTGCTGACAGCTCGGAGCCTGGAGCCTGCTTTGGATTCTGTATCTCCCTCTCTCTCTGACTCTCCCCTGCTCGCACTGTCTCTCTCTCTCTCTCTCTCAAAAATAAATAAAAAGACAAGGTGCCTTAAACTTCACTAACACAACTCACATCTACTTTGTAAATTTCTATTTGTCATATGTCATACCTAAAAGAATTAATAAGCCTTGATTTCTTCAACTACGCAGTGTCCAAAAGTTTCCATTGTCTTACAAATGAGTTTATTGATTTAAGTCAAGACCCAGGACGTTGACAATGTCCAAGATCTCTTTTAATCTCTGCCTCTCACTGTATCCACTTGCATTTTATTTGTTGGGTCATTTCTCCTATAGAGTTTCCCACGGTCTGAAGTTTTGCACATGCCATGCCACCATGTTATCTAGTATGTTCCCCCATCTCCTGCATTCCTTGTAAACCAGAAGCTAGGTCCAGAGGCTTGCTAAGCTTTGGCAAGACTACTTCCCACATGGTTTTATATACTTTTATCAACCCGGGTTTTTTTAAAGTTCTCATTTTAAAATGGATAACAGTCTTACCTTCCTACCCTTAATGCATTAAGTTCTATAGCCAAAGTCCTGAAGTGGTCTTCTACATTCAGCATCAGCAAACTTTTTCGTAAAAATCCAGATAATAACTATTTCAGGCTTACAGGCCACGCCATCTCTACTTTAACCTACTTGTTGCAACTGTGCAACTGTGCCAGTGTGGCATAGAGGCAGTCATAACCAACACCTAACACCTAGATACATGCACAATGCTGTGTTCCAATAAAGTTTTATTCACCAAACGGGACTGCCAACAGGTCCTAGTCTGCCGACTCCTGTTCTGAATGATCACAGGTTTAACTTACAAAATGCATACATCACTGGAAACTATAAAATGTGGCCTCAGTGGGTTACTTGGAAAAGTTTCCACTCATGCACAAAAGTAATAAGCTACCCAGTCACCATATTTACCTAAATATGGGTTCTGATTAAGTCAATCACTGAGTACAAGACAGAGGGTTCGGGAAGATAATTCAGGACAACAGTTCCACCTCAACAAATGTTCAGGGAGCAAAACACTATAATGGACACCGTAAGGGGATCCCAATATGAGTGAGAGACAGCGCCCTGCCTTTCAGGCTCAGCAGGCTACTGAGAAAGGAAATTAAAGGAAGACAAGATAATAGGTGAAATACACACATGAGGTAGAAGGAAGGCATCACAAAGACAAGTACAATGACATTGTTTAAAAAAGAAATAACATCAGAAAGAGGAAAAACCCGCATGGATGAGGAAGCATCCTGTAATAAGAGATACACATCATCATCCTGCCTGCACATTAGGGGCCTCAACACAAGTTGGTCTCTATGCACAAGGTCTATTCTCATCTCCTTCTCTTTGCTTACCCTCCAAAGTTCACACAGTTCTCTGAAATATAGTTGCAAGACAACAGGTATGAGAGGGAGAATCATAAGAGATATACTAACTCACCTTCTTTCTTCTCTAAGCTGTCTTTGCCTGCACAGCAGTCTAGGTGGTCATCAGCTGGCGAAAAAACTTCAGAAAAATTGAACTCATCCTCTCCCGTCCACCAGCCTTGACTCTGAGCATAACTCCTGAGTTCAGGATGCTCTGCATCAATCTTAGTGGTGAGCGAAAGCTGATTGCAAATACACTTCACTCCCTCTGTAGAGAGTACAAAGCCCAGTTAGTTGCAAATATTCTTAGAAAGACTTAATCAAGAAATAGACATTTACAACAAATCCCATTTCTGCAATTCAACGTCACAGGGAGGAATCAACTGTATTTTTGAAGAGAGAAACACAATCCTGGGTCCTCTTGGAAGACCTCCCAGAAGGTTTGACCAGTCCTGTCTGGGCACTACCACATTTTACATGAGCAATGGTCATTTGACCTAAAATTCACATTCAAAAGGAAACATGCAGAGCCCTCATTATGGCTAAATAAACCTCAAGCATCTACTAATTATAGAAAAAAATGAAAGGTTTCTTGAAAGAGACACGACACTACTTACAAGACCTATGAACATCACAACTATAGTGCTGTTTCCACCCCAATTTAGTCTTTCTCCACTTGAAGGGACACTTTACACCACCACCCTCTGCCCAAATACATCATTTTTGGAAAATACAAATACAGGACTTCTTCATTCAACATTTTTTCCAGGTCCCAACATTTAGAAAAACCCAGTGGCATGGATAATGAATTGTTTTAAAATAATGGAATGTGGCTGTGAATATATGTCTCGGAGTATATCAGTATAAGTGTGTGTATGGGTACGTGTGTGTACGTATATATGAGTGTGGACGTTCTATGGGAAGGTTTTTTCTCAAAAAAATGTAAGTATGGCTAAAAGAGTCTGGAGTCAGAAACACATGCTTTCTGAGGACACTCCAGCTTGATGAATAAGGGTGAGCCCAGAAATTCCCCTGTCTGCTGGCAGGCTTGCTCTGGCTTCTTCCAAAGTCTCCACTGCAAATATGCTGGGATGACTTGGCCTTCCTTCTTCACGATGCTGTCTAGGACACTAAGAAGTTAGGAGCTGTAGCTCAAAAAGGCCATCCATACGTGCTGCTTCCAGAGAGCATGTTGATTTTCTAAATTCTTGGAGAATGAAGTAGAGAGAGAGAAATCAAACCACAAGCTGCAATAAAGCCATTACATCCTAAAACCCAGTTCCTGGAGACAAGGTCAGTACTGGACTGAGTTCTTCCAGGATGTTCTGCTCCACTGATTTCTTCTTCCAAAATAAGTATTCCTAGCTGATGGGCGTTGGCTTTTTGCCATTCATCTTTTCAGAGGACAACACAAGAATAAAACTACTTTAAAAAATTAAAAGTAAAAAGGAGCTTTGGGGGTGCCTGGGTGGCTCAGTCGGTTTAGCATCTGACTTTGGCTCAGGTCATGATCTCACAGTTTGTGGGTTTAAGCCCCATGTCGGGATCTGTGCTGACAGCTAGCTCAGAGCCTGGAGCCTGTCTTCGGATTCTGTGTCTTCCTTTCTCTCTGACCCTCCCCTGCTCGCACTGTCTCCCTCTCTCTCTCAAAAATAAATAAAAATTAAAAATTAAAAACATAAAAAAAATTTTTTTAAGGAGCTTTGGCCTAAATAAGAGATATTGGCATTCTTCATACTAAGCTATCCAAAAAATCTTGTGAACACCACCAATATTATTTTCCTAAAGGGCTGATTTATAATGTATGTTTGGTTTCGGAGGGTCCAAGTGGCTCAGTAGGTTAAGCGTCCAACTCTTGATTTTGGTTCAGGCCATGATCTCATGCTTCATGATTAAGCCCCGCATCAGGCTCTGTGCTGACTGTGTAGAGCCTGCTTGGGATTCTCCTCTCTCTCTCTCTCTCTCTCTCTCTCTCTCCCTCCCTCTCCACCCTTTCCCCACTCATTCTCTCTGTCCCTCTCTCTCTCTCAAAAATAAACAAATAAACATTAAAAATAATATGTGGGCCTAGTTTCATGAAGTCCTATTCCAATCCCACTGCTGCTGGGACCAGAGGACATGAGGTCAATGAGTCCAAGCAATGGCTGAGGTTTTATTTCAATGTTTAGTGAAAGACAACATGCGTTCAGATGAGCTGGGATTTTTAAGCTGTATCTTGAAGAGAAACTAAGCTTTTGAAATGCAGGTATAGATCAAAAAGTTTTAAGTTCTATTTAAAAGCAATATACTTTTTCAACATGGACCACTTTCAAGATGGAAACACTGGATAGTAAGGCTTCATCTTAAGAGGACTTTTTTGATTAAAAAAGTTTAAAGTTCTTGCACGGTAGCAGGCTTGGTGATCTAGCAGCCACACCAGGTGCCTCAGTTCTGTAAGTGCCACAGGAGCGGGGCCCAGGGACCAGTGGGTACATGCCGGGCACATGGGGGGGGGAGAAACTCTGTGTGATTGTTGCAAGGGTGCCACCAGCCCATTCGGGGCCCTTGTGAGAATGCAAAGAAGCCGCCCTCCTCCAGGCAAGCGCCACAAGCCAGCCATGTTGAGCACACAACACACCCATTGTCCACAGAAACCCTGATCATTGCATGACTGAGGCCATAGAAAACCACAGGCTTGATTCTCAACTACTCGGGTCAGCTTTGGTTCCAATCACTCCCCAGGCAGGTGTGGAAAACAGGTTTCATCCCTATCATCAACTCTGAGGAACTGGAAGAGACTTCTAACAAACTCAGTTGAGAAACTGAAGGCCAAGTTTAGGTTCAACACGAGAAGAGTGTGGCCATCCACTAGCCACGTCTGCCGCCAGCACAGAAAGGGAAAAATGGCAGCACACAGTCTCTATACGTGTCATCCAGTCCTGAGGAACGTCCGTGGGCCAATTCTCTCCTAGAATTCCTCCATCCTCTCGGAAACCCTTCGACCCATTCTGAGACCTCATCCCATCTCCAGTATGAGGGTGCTCAGTGAGGAGACAAGACAACCACAACCCCTCTTTACCATCTCCTTCCTCAGAGCGGTCTCAGAACAAAATGCTGCAGGGAGCACAGAGCAACAATTGTGTGGGTGCAAAATCCTTCCAGGTGGATTCCCTAGTCCTCTGCTCTTCCAGAAACACTGTCTCACAGAGAAATGAGCTGGTTGACCCAGAGGCAGTCCACAGTCCTCACACAGATCTAAAGTCCTCTTTTAGAGGGACATCCCAACTGCGAGGAGCTACAGGGCTGGGGCTCCCTGTGGTAGGAGTTCATTCACCGAATGGAATGGGATAATCGCCACTGCCTTGGACAAGTCACCAAGTAACCATTTGGGTCATGAAATTGCCAGAAGCCTCAGTTGAGTCCTGCCCAGAAAGCAAGCGGAAGATAAGAAATGTCAGGAGCGTGTTTCCCAAGTGCTGACATCCCCGCAGCCCAGGCTCCTCTCTAGAAGCAGAGCCCAGAAGTGAGGATCTGTCACAGAGAGGGTCTGGTCAGCGAGGTGACTCCAGGCAGCACTGCCCTCAGCCCCTCCTGTCCTTGAGGCCCCGCCCCGTCCACACCGCTCACCTGTGATCTGCTCAGCAGCCCAGTACTTCCCCACCGTCTCCAGCACCCAGGCCTCCTCGCGATCCACGATCAGATACGCGCTTTGGAAGCTGTGGCAGGCGTGTGCATCCTCATAGTAATTCCCACCCTGTCCGTGTTCTTCCAACAAGGCGACAATGACATCCAAGGCTTCTTTGGCTGTTGTGCCTCTTTCCAAACCAAGCCTGAAGTAAGGAAGCCGGAAGTCTACCTCAGTCACCGCGTACCCAGTGGTTTTCACCACAGTAACCAACGCCTGGGACGAAGCTGAGTTATGAAGCATGATGACACATGTAACTACGTTAAATACACAAGCGATATGCAGATTCATGGACTTGAGCTCAGAATACATCTCTCACGAGTTTAGTTCAAAATCATGGGGGTGTTTTCTGTCTTTGGGCACCCCTCCTCCCACACAGACAGAAGATTCAGGAACCCTGTGGCTTCTCCTTCGTGAGTGACATGGCTCGGCCATCTCTGTTTGTTTTCTAACTCTGATTCCCATGGAGCCGGTCAGCTCAGGTCTTACCTTGTCAAGACCCCCTTTCTATGGCTTGTTCTCCCTCCTGTCTCTGGACAAAAGGAAATCTCTGCCCAGCGCAGCCTTGATCTCTGTTACTCTACCCCAGGCCTTTCAGAATATGAAAAATCCTTGTAAGAATCCTTATTTGCAGCCCATAACTCCCACACAGGTATGTCAGGCCCACTGTGCCTGTTCTGGAAGGTTAACAGACTAATCCATCAGCTGGCGGAAGTTAGGGACCACAGAGGTCTCTGTGTAAATGTGCACTTTTTCCTGCAAGACCTACAAAGTGTCAAAACCTCTATTGCTTGGTATGAGATGCTGGCTCTGGGCGGCTCTTTAGAGGTCACCCGATCTAAGGCCTCCCCTCAAAGACATGCGGAGACCGTGGCCCAGAGAGGTGCTGTAACTTGGTGAACTCACACTGAACGCCTACGCCCCTGGCTCCCAGCCCCAAGATTCTTTCAACTCGGTCATGATTCCATTGCATTTCACTATCTCAGAAAAAAAGAAAGCCGCTTCAGAACGTTGTTTCGGTCCCACCCACCCTCTCCTTTGGTGGTTCCGTCCAAACTCAGTCATTATTCAGCCACCACAGGCCAGGCACACAAGTTCCCATGCTCGTGACACAGGAGTGACCGAGGGGAGGCCCCCATCCCACCGAGCCTACGACACGCCTGCTGCCTCCTATTAGGTAGTGGCTGGCAGAGCAGAGAAAGGGAGGAGGACAACTGAGATGAAGAAGGCACAGGAGGGACATACTTCTCTTCCTTTTTCCTTGATATGTTGTGTATTTGATATGTAACTCTCCCGCTTAAAATATACCGTTCAGTGATTGTTAGTATATTCACACAAACTACCACCACAATCTAATTGGGACATTTTCTTTCTTTTTTTTAATTCTTTTTAATATTTATTTAGTTTTGAGATGGAAAGAGACAGAGCATGAGCAGGGGAGGGCCAGAGAGAGAGGGAGACAGAGGATCTGCGAAGCAGGCTCTAGGCTCTGGGCTGTCAGCACAGAGCCAGATGCAGGGCTCAAACTCACGGACCGCGAGATCATGACCTGAGCTGAAGTCGGATGCTTAACTGACTGAGCCACCCAGGCGCCCCCTAATTGGCGCCTCTTCAACACCCCAAAAAGAAGCCCCATATCCGTAAGTTATCACTCCCCATTTTCACACCCCAGCTGCAGCAATCACTAATCTACTTTCTGCTCCTACGAATTGGCCTCTTCTGGATGTTTCATGTACATGCAATCATACAATATGTGACTTTTGGGTCTGGCTTCGTTCACTTAGTATGATGTTTTCAAAGCCCACCATGTTGAAGTACGTGTAAGCACTTGGTTATTTTTTATTGCTTAACGATATTCCACTGTAATCTACTCTTTTTTCCTATCACCTCAACCTTATCAAAAGGCATCCATCTACTATGGGATGACTGTGTTACAAACTATGAGGTTTGGAGGGAAATCAATCCCGTTCCCATTCCCCCACCTGTTCTGAGCAGTTGTTTCAAAGAATGACTGTGCAGTCGGTACCTGACAAGATCCATCCCCAGTAAGGCTTCGGTCTCAGCGGCTGGTTCTCTGGCATTGATGGCTTCATTGGCTATGCACACTCCATGCTCATTAGCTCCCATTTCCGCCCCCCACAGCCAGGCAGGTCTGCTTATCACAATGGCATGGGTCCTGGGAACTTGGTCGACTGAAATATAAGTGCACTAGAAGACAAAGACAGGAAAGAAAGGACCATCACCTGTCAGGAACCACTTCATTTCCATCTTGGGACTTAAACTGAATCACTACATCAGTTAGAAACAGAGCCAGAAAATGAAAGGCCTTGGGAACACCAGACTTAAAAGATTCCCCAAGTCTCAACGCAGCTTGGAGGTCTCTGTGGTGAGTTTCAGTTTTGCCAATCAGGTTTCAGTCTCTGGTTCAAGACCAATTTAATATTTATTTTTCAGAGAGAGAGACAGACAGACAGAGCATGTGTAGGGGAGGAGCAGCAAGAGAGGGAGACACAGAATCTGAAGCAGGTTCCAGGCTCTGAGCTGTCAGCACAGAGCCCAATGTGGAGCTTGAACCCACGAACCATGAGATCATGACTAGGAACCTAGTTTGATAACCTTCACCATTGCTCTAGTGGTAGAATAGGGAGCGTGATGATAATCCTTTACATTTAACTAATGTGCCTCCCTGTCTGTCCCATCTGATTCTCACACTAAGCCTATGCACGGACACAGGGAGGACAGTCCCAGAAGGACATGTTTCTTACTGTGGTCAGCACTCCAAGACACACACCACTTAGTATTGTATATCTTACCTTCTCCAGGCTGCTGTGTCTTTTTTTTTTTTTTTACCTCTTTTTAGTGTTTATTTATTTGTTTATTTATTTTTATTTTTATATATAATTTATTGTCAAATTGGTTTCCATATAACACCCAGTGCTCTTCCCCACAAGTGCCCTCTTCCATGACCATCACCCCCCTTCCCCTATTTATTTTTGAGACAGAAAGGGACAGAGCATGAGTGAAGGAGGGGCAGAGAGAGAGGGAGACACAGAATCCGAAGCAGGCTCCAGGTTCTGAGCTGTCAGCACAGAACCCAACACAAGGCTCGAACTCACAAACTGCGAGATCGTGACCTGAACAAAGTTGGACGCCCAATCGACTGAGCCACCCAGGCACCCCAAGGCTGCTGTGTCTTTACCTGGAAAATAAGTGAGCGAGTCGAAATCAAGCGATTTTTTTTTCTAAATATTTTTAGCCTCAGAACCCTGCCTTCACACAAACTCTTACGTAGAAGCATGAAGAGAGTAAAAGTGGTCACACTACATTGGGGCAAATGGAAGACGGGCAGTGGAACCAGCTAACTGGAAGCCTGGCCTGCGGGTTCTACCCCTTCCCTCCCCACGTGGGGCCCACGGGATAGACGGCTCCCTTGGAGAAATAAGAAAAGCACTACCCTGGGTTACCCACGGGGCCTGCAGACTCTGGCGTTCTATCCGTCTAGGGCACACTGTGTGTGCTGGCTGCAGCATGGAATCCAGGGCCCGAAATTGCACAGCGCGGTTTAGCTCGTGGGGGAGAATTGCATCAGCTGCAGCAACCATTTACATTTTTTTTTAAGCTTTATTTATTTTTGAGAGCGAGAGAGACAGCGTGAGCAGGGGAGGGTCAGAGAGAGAGAAGGAGACACAGAATCCGAAGTAAGTCTCCAGGCTCTGAGCTAGCTGTCAGCACAGAGCCCGATGCAGGGCTCGAACCCACGCACTGTGAGATCATGACCTGAGCCGGACGCTTAACTGACTGAGCCACCCAAGTGCCCCAACCATTTACATTTTAAATTGGGCCCCGAAGGCATTGGCTTAATGGTGGCCTCGGATACTCTTTTGACTCGAAACTCAGTTGTATCGACTGAATGCAGCCCAGAAAGTTCTTCTGCATTGGTTTTCCGTAATGCCTCAGCCTCAGTTAAGAGCTGGAACGCAGGTAGTGCGCATGCTCATTGATCCGGGGATGCACGTATCTTCATCTTCTGTGGAAGGTGTTGCTCTGCACTGGGATGAGGTTACTTCGCTTGACAAAAAGTGGTAAAACTGAAAGCTAATTAAATCCAGAGGTTGTCAAGAGGCTCCTGAGGTTTTCATGGTAAATTGATAACAAAATGCTCTCTTGAAAGGTTTTCCCTAGTCCCCGAAAGTTGTTTGCTTTGAAGAATGATTCTTTCAGAGCAACCGCCTAGCCAGCGCCATGAACAAGCTATGATCCTCGGTGCTCTTCTAACTGTAATTGCAGTTTACATCTTAAAATTGCATTCTTTCATGTAAAAAGCAGTTCCGGCATTGACCAACATCTTCCAAAACCCCTGTGTACGCTGAGCGCCAGTGACAAATTCTGTCTTGAAAAGAATGAGTAAGTAGGGAAGGAACTTAGATTCTTAAGCACAGATGTATCAGAAAGTTATTTTTAAGGGCAGGAAGAAAACGAAAATAAGAAGGGGCTTATTTATCTGTTCTCAAATTTGTTTTTCCACATTCGTTTCCATTTCACCAATTATTTACAGAGCCACCAACCACACACAAGGCATTTTGTGCCGAGTGCTGTTTGCAGGTAAATCAGGAAGGATGCCCAATCCCCGTCCTTTCAGTTGGGAAAGAAGGAGAAGGCACACATGCAAATGACCATGACCACCAGGCCAACCTCAGCAGGCATCACCGAGGCCTGTCAGGTTTATATGTAATCCATCTTTCCCCCTCCTCAACCTTGTACATCCGAGCAATCCATTCCTGCTTTTTTCTTTCACATTCCGTTCCATTCCATTTATCCCCTTCCAAAATACTGTATAATTGACTTACGTACTGTGTATACTGTTTATGTATGTTATCTCCCCCAGCCACCAGGTAAGCTCCAGAGGGGCAAGGAGATATATTTGTGGTTTAGGTCAGTGATCTATCCCAAATCTAGTACACACTAGGCCGGAAGGAAGGAAGGAAGACAGGAAAGAAGGAAGAAGTGAATACCAAAGAACAGAGGGACATAATACAGGTTCAAAAGAAAGAGGAAAATTATCTAAGCGGTCAGAGGCTTTATCAAATGGGCGACATTTGAGTTGATCTTGAAAAAATAGGCCAGACATCAAGGAGCTCCTGACAGAGGTTAAGAGCCAGAGAAGAGACAGAGACGGGTCCAGGACCGTCCCTCTGCTCTGTGCCATTCACAGAAGCTATTGCGAAGGCATTGAGTAACAGCACCGCAAGGGCTCAGTAAGTATTGACTGATAAAAATGCTGAAAACTGAATCCAAAAGACCATATGGTCTTCGTGGGAGTTCAAAATATTTGCAGCCAACTTGACACTTTTTAGTCAAACTCAGAAGGAGGAGGAAGAAAAGAGATGCCCAAGTGGCCAGATGGGCCAAATCGGCCCCTCCTAAGCACCGGGCAGAAAGCCAGTGCACCAGATCCCCCTCATATGCCAGAGCAGGGGGGTATGGAGAAGGGGAGATGGGGGCAGGGTGCACCCAAAGCCCTAGGGAGCCTGTAACACGCACAGCCTTAGGGCATCTCTGTCAAGGACTGCAGCAGCCTGGGCCTGACAAGGGCCTTTCCGTGGCTGCAATTCACACTCACTGATCACACCCAGATCAAAGATGGTCACACTTGTCTCATAGATCACTTATCTAAAATCCTCGTGGAATCTAAAATTCTGGAAGCAAACCTCATAAATACAGAACGTTTACACAAGATGTAATTAGCGAAACTTTAAGTCAGCCATCTAGAATATGAACTCTGCAGGCAGTCATTTCTTTTTTTTTTTTCAAGTTTATTTATTTATTTTGAGAGAGAGAGCAGGGAGGGGCAGAGAGAGAGAGGGAGAGAGAGAATTCCAAGCAGGCTCAGCACTGTCAGCACAGAACCTGACACAGGGCTTGAACTCACAAACTGCGACTTCACGATCTGAGTCAAAACCACAAGTCTGACGCTTAACCGAATGAGCACCCAGGTGTCCCCATCATTTTTTTAAAAAATAAAATTCACCAACCTTCACAATTGTCACATCATTAATGAGGAGGAAGACAATAAGTGGGAGTAGGATCCCAGGCAGCGGAGAAAGTCTCACCAAGAAAAAAAAAATCCCAACAGCACCTGACATGTTCTTTCAGCCTGACAAAAGCAATTTAGTTCCTTAAGTCAAAATTTCTCGCCAGATTTCTAGTGGAAAACAAAACAAGAACACGTTCACCACTGAAAAAGATCATCTTTACAGGGATGGTTCTGGCCTCAGCTTCTGCGATTAAGCTGCGTAAGAGGTCCACAGAGAGAGATGAGCAAATTGTCTAGCTGCCCCACGGCCACTCCCAACCAGCCTTTAATAAAACAAATCTGTCCGCTGGTGTGACTTCTGGCGGCCAAGGCCATATAACAATATAAGAATGCCTGGAGCAGGAGCACGGTGAGGCAGACTTGTAAATGTCAGCGCTGCCTCCCGCTAATCACTGAGGTTTTAAAGGCACTGCCTGCACTGAGCCTGTCACTCTCTCAGGTGGCTCCGGGGGACACGTGCCAAGTTGGAGGATAGAAGAGATGAGCCTTGCTTGACAAAGCCCTAGAGACGACAAAAGACAATTCTTCTGCAGAGCAAGCCCTTTATTATTTTCTGTGATTGTGTCAAAACCAAAAAAGCAAAATCAGCTTCACGCTGGCGCCCACCCCTTGCACATTCCAGCGCACACTCTTCCTGGATATCACCCAGTGAAAGGGGAAGAGAGATACTCACACAATAGACGTTTCAATTAATGAAATGCAACCATTGTGCTTTCCTACTGTACTCAGATGGCGAACACAGCCCTGGCGCCACCAGTGAAAAGCGCTCCGCTATGAGCTGATGACTCAGCCAGACTTCCCGGGGTGGGGGGAAGGGGAACAGAGAGCAGGGAAAATGGGATGTTTTGGAGGAATATTTTTAGTTTTAGAAAATCTGCAACTCTAAAGCAGCCTGGCTTATGATTACTGAGATT
This sequence comes from Helogale parvula, assembly GCA_004023845.1. Lineage (NCBI taxonomy): Eukaryota > Metazoa > Chordata > Mammalia > Carnivora > Herpestidae > Helogale > Helogale parvula. Next base: position 128,411 of record PJEM01004050.1, on the reverse strand, counting down.
TGGGGGGGGGGGGGGGGTTGTCCTCATTAACCGAGTGGCTTGCTGGCTACTGGACTGGTTTTTGAAAATGTGCCCTTGTTCTTAGGACTCTAAATAAAAAAAAAAGATGTCAACCACATTTTAGAAGGGCCTTATACTTCTCTGAGGAGGTAAGATCTTTGAGAATGGGCCTGGGCTGGGAAACAGGCCTGGGAAAGGGGCCCCGGTGGAAGGAAGTTCCCTGCTAAGACACTCTCCCGTGAGATGAGGAAGACATGCCTGGCTCTATACGAGGCTGGAGGCTCCTGGTCCTGGGACGAAAGAGCAGATAGGAATACTGGCACCTAGTCTGTCCGGTGGCCACACGGACCTTTGTTCAGCGCTCTTTGATTCCAGAATAACTTGTGCTTTCCCACTGTAAGACGGAATCTTCGGAAATGAAATTCAGACGCTCTCTCCCGCAAAGCACACGTACATCCCACAAACCACAAATAGAGCTGCCATCTGGGCAATGCTGCTAACAGTGTTATCGGCTATCATTAAGGGGCAATTTTCTATTTTTCTTGCAAGTACTTTCATTGGGGAAGAAAAAAGGAAGTGATCTACAGCCTGCCCCATGCTGTGAAAGTTGTATAATCTCACTGGAGGTCCGGAACCCATACAGAATTTTATGTAGAGGAAAATATCAATAAATTAAACCTAACTTCCCCCCCAAAAAAATCAAGACTTTAAACTTTAAAGGAAGGGGGGAAATGAAGAAGAGAGTGATTATATAAAAATAAGAGACTCTACTAAAAAGCATGATGTGTCAAATCTGACTTGGCTATCAAGATTTCTGTCTCCACAAACTGTGACACAATTATTCTCTGGGCACCAAATATAAATGATGTCAACTTTAATTGAAATTCACTGGTTTTAAGATGGGCGCCTGAGTGGCTCAGTCAGCTAAGCTTCCAACTTCAGCTCAGGTCATGATCTCACTTTTCACAAGCTGGAGCCCTGCATTGGGTTCTGTGCTGACAGCTCAGAGACCACTTCATATCCTCTGTCCACCTCTTTCTGTCTGCCCCTCCTCTGCTTGCGCTCTCGCTCTCTCAAAAAATAAAATAAACATTAAAAAAAAAAGAAATTTATTGGTTTTTGGAACAGTATTCTAACGTTGGATCCATTTCTCCTAAATAGAAAATCCAACCATATGAAAATAGACATACATACCCATCTATAGGCATGTGCGCGCGCGCACACACACACACACACACACACACTCACACGTACATACACCATGCACACATAGAACATCATAATGCAGGAAATTATGCATCCGCTTCCTCAACACTCCTACCTACAGGAAGGATCAGGGTTTGAGGAAAAGTTGAGATATGCTCTTTTATGTGCAGAGATACAGCATCCTCAGAGAAGACAAATGGATACATATTGATCCATCCTACTCTGCATCCAAAGTGAAGTTGCTAAAAAAAAAAAATCAAAACAGAACCGACAAGAGAAAAACGAAAGAATACAAAAATAACTCTCTAATCTTCCAACTGTGCAGCTAAACAAAAACATGCAGTGTAATTTTAGAAATGGAGGAACTCTGGGGCACCTGGGTGGCTCAATCAGTTAAGTCCAACTTCAGCTCAGGTCATGATCTCAATGTTCATGAGTTCGAGCCCTGCGTTGGGCTCTGTGCTGACAGCTCAGAGCCTGGACCCTGCTTCAGATTCTGTGTCTCCCTCTCTCTCTGCCCCTGCCCTGTTCACACTCTGTGTCTCTCTGTCTCAAAAATAAATAAACATTTTTAAAAATTTAGAAATGGAGGAACTTCTTTATTCTTTTATTCTTCATTTCAAGCAAAAAGAACTTTACGGAGACCAGATGATAGATGGATGAGTAGACTGATGGACAGACTGAAGGAAGAGGTAGGGTAGGCAAGTGAACAACTTGGAAGGGAAGATGGCCTGGAAGGACTGGCCGGCTGGGAGGGTAGGCGGGTCAGCGGATGAGTAATCAGGATGACTTTTAGCACATAGTTATTCTCAGAAAATGAATTTCCTGGAACCTCAAAACTCAAATATGAGGTTTCTAGGGAAATTGCAGAATATATACGTTTAAAATGTCATGAAAGGGTGCCTGGGTGGCTCGATCGATTGAGTGTCTGACTTTGGCTCAGGTCATGATCTCATGGTTCCTCGGTTTGAGCCCCACATCGGGCTCTGTGCTCACAGCGAGCTCAGAGCCTGGAGCCTGCCTCAGATTCTGTGTCTCCCTTTCTCTCTGCTCCTCCCCTCTTCATGCTTTGTGTGTGTGTGTGTGTGTGTGTGTGTGTGTCTCAAAAATAAATAATAAAACTTAAAAAAATTTTTAATAAAAAATTATATAAATAAATAAAATGTCATGAAATCACTAAAAAATAGATGGGGGTTTATGGGAAATTTTCACTCTTCATAGTTTAGAAAAATAATTTCTGTATGCTAATGAGAGGTTTTATGAAACTTACATGACAGCTGTTGGATAGTTGGTGGAAAAGAGCCCATCACTCTGTACTCGGGAAAGTAACAGAAGGAAATTAGAGGTAAGAGTAGGGGCACCTGGGTGGCTCAATCAGTTAGGCGATTGACTCTTGATCTCAGCTCAGGTCTCAGATCTCAGGGTCTTGAGTTCAAGCCCCATGTTGGGCTCATGTTGGGCATGGAGCTTACTTTATAAAGGAGGGTGGGGAGGGTAAGAGTAAATTTGAAAATCAGATTCAGAACCAAATGCTAAAGATAGCTTGGGAACTGAGACCTGGAGTCACACAATCTCTCAACACTGGTCAATTCTTTTAAAAAAACTCTTTTTTACAATGTTCTCCTTAGAGTCATACATACATACATACAATATTCTCCGTAGAGTTTCATATAGCAGCTCCCATGTGCTTCACTAAAAAATCTGTAAGGCAGACACAGTGGGTGTTCTGATCTCCATCTGGCAAATGAGTAAACTGAGTCTCAAAAAGGCTCAAAGACCCACGATGCAGGAAATGGGAAAATAAGACCAGAAGCCAAGACCCCTGTATCTGGGGCCAGACTCATCTCACCGGTTTTAAGCAACGGTAAATTTCCATTGATTTATAATGGCCAAACATGCACAAAGTACATGTTAACAGAAGGAGGGCAGGCCAGAGGGAGGTGGGGATGTTGGTATGTGGGCCTTGAAGGCTGCATCTATGGAGGAGATGAGAGGAGAGGGGAGGAAGGACATTCTTAGCAAAGGATAGAATGAACAGAAGGACAAAGAAGTGCAAACAGGTTGTTTGTTCAAGAAACGAGGAGCAGCTCAGTGTAGCAAGCAGGGAGAGAGAGAGACTAAGAATGAGGGAAGAAAGTGAGCAGGAAATCGTACAACCCTTGTGGAGGGCAATTAGTACCAATCCTGCATCTGGAAGTGTATCTAGAGACTTTATCTGCGCATGTGCAGAATGACTCGTATACAAGGTTTCGTGACTGACCTTGCAGACTAGCAAACAGGCCCAGTGTCCACCAACAGAGGACTGGCTGAAAAATTACGGAGTATCTCCACAGTGGACAACTATGCATCTGTAAAAGATAAGGATGATCTCTGTGTACAAACGTAGAAAAATATTTACAAAATGTTACTTAAAAAAATGTAGGCCTTTTTTTGTGCGTTTGAAATTTTATATTTAAAAAATCAAGTTTCAGGAGCGCCTGGGAGGCTCAGCTGGTTAAGTGACCGACTTCGGCTCAAGTCATGATCTCACAGTTCATGGGTTCAACCCCTGCATTGGGCTCTGTGCTGACAGCTCAGAGCCTGGAGCCTGCTTTGGATTCTGTGTCTCCCCTTCTCTCTGCCTCTCCCCTGCTCACACTCTTTCTCTAAAAACTAAATAAACATTAAAAACAATTTTCAATTTTAAATCAAGTTTCAAAATAGTATATATAGTGTGCTACTTTTGTGAAAAAAAAGGAAGAAAATAAGGCTAAATATTCCTATTTGTTTGCATTTTCATGAAACACTAGAAGGATGTGCAAGGAATTAATAAGCCTTATGTAGGATGGGAATCAGAGTGAGGAGCCATAAGGGAGAGTAAACCTTTTTAACGCCACATGAATACATTAGTTATTCAAAATGTAAAATTACATTAAAAAGCAACTTTACTTGTTAAAAGTATTCCAAATGAGTTAACAGCCTTATGTCCACACAAAAACCCGCACTTGGAGGGGAGCAGGGCTAAAAGGCAAAACAAAACAAAACATGCACACAAATGTTTATAGCAGCTTTGTTCATAATTGTACAACTCAGAAGCTGCCAAAATGTCCTTCAAGAGGTGAGTAAGAAGCTAAACTGTTGTGCATCCAGACAATGGGATATTTTTCAGAACTAAAAAGAAAAGCACCATCAAGCTTGGAAACGACATGGATGAACCTTAAATGCATACTACTAAGTGAAAGAAGCCAATCTGAAAGGCTACATAGTGTAGGATTCCAAATACATGACATTCCGGGGAAGGGCAAAACCTATAGAGACAGTGACTAGATGAGTGGTTGCCAGGGGTTAGGAAGAGATAAACGAGTAGGCAGGGCACAGAGGATGTTTGGGGCTGAGAACCTATTCTGTGTATTATATTTTCGATACTTTACACCTTCTATAATAATGGATATGTGTCATTATATACATTTGTCAAAACCCATTAAAATACACAAAAAGCCAACCCTAGTGTGAATGATAGACTTCAGGTCAGAATAATGTTTCCATATTGGCTCATGGATCATAAGAAATGTACCACACTGATGCAACATGTTAATAATAAGGAAAACTGGGGGGTGAAAGAGTGAAGGGTTGTATGGAAACTTTCTGTACTTTCTGCTCATGTTTCCACGAACGTAAAACTGCAGTAAAAGAAAATTAAGTCTACCAGTTTAAAAGAAAAGAAGACAAAGGGAAAGTGAGCTGGGTGCCAGTCAGGGAGAGTTCTGAAATGCATACAAATCAGCCTGGGCTCTCATCCTGTAAACACAACCGTTTTTAAACAAGGCAGTGACAGAGTTTTTCTCTGAAAAGAAAATCCTGGTGACCCTGCAGGCTGAGGAATCTACGAAAAAGAAAGCAAGGGACCAAGAAGCAGATTATAGCAGCAGGGAGGTGGGGGTGGGTCCAGATGAGCGAGGGGCCATGGGGAGGGGATGGGGACAAAGCAGAGGAAGTAACAGAACTTGGTGACAGCTGTCCCCCTGCATCCAGGGATGCATGAGAAAATGAGGGTCAAAGTTTCCCTCGGGTTTCTAGATTAAACTATGTGGCAGACAATGGTGCTGACAGAGGGAAGAGGAACAGATGAGATGGGGGAAGTGAATTAGGTTTTTGACCATGACATTATTTTATTACTCACAGGATACGGATGTGAGAATGCACAGAGGCAACTCCAAACACAGGTAGGCAACTCAGAAAGGAGGTCAGACTGCCTTTGAAACGAATTCTGGTATGTATCAAACTGCACTTATTTGGGGTGCCCTGGTGGCTCAGTAGGTTAAGCATCCGACTTCAGCTCAGGTCATGATCTCACAGTTTGTGAGTTCGAGCCTCACGTCAGGCTCTGTGCTGACAGCTCAGAGCTTGGAGCCTGGAGCCTGTTTTGAATTCTGTGCCTCCTTCTCTCTCTGCTCCTCCCCCATTTGTGCTCGGTCTCTTTCAAAAATAAATAAATGTAAAAAAATAATTTTAAAAACCTGCACTTATTTATACAAGGGGACACTATGTAACCTCCAGCATATGGGAGTGATAATATACTCTGAGGTAATGAGGGAAAGAAATCTAGTCTATTTTCTAAACTTGATTGTACCCGTGAGAGGAAAATATTGAGTTATTTAGCCTATCCCTCCCAAAAGAAAACAATTTTTCCAAAATATCTATTTCAGACATATTTAGAAGTGGCTTGTGTGTGATGCTGTGGTTACAATGGCTACTAACAAGTGATCCCAAATTGCAGTGGTATAAAACAAGCATTTACTATGCTCTGAACTCAATGGGTCAGGAGTTTGGACAGGGCACGACAGAGATGGTGTGCCTCCACTCCACAGTGTCTCAGGCCTGGAATCATCTGAAGGGCCACTCACTCACACATCTGGCAGCTGAAGCTGGTGATTGGCTAAAGAACTTCAGTTCCTCTCCATGTGGGCCCCTCCCTGTGCTCTCTGTATGTGGGCTGGTTTTGGGGTTCCTTCCAGTCCAGTGCCTGCATTCTTAGGGCCAGATTCCAAGAGACAAAGACACATGTAGGAGCCAAATCCTTTCATGGCCCAGCCCTGGAGGTCACGGAGAATCACTCCCACCAGGCCACACGGGTCAGAGCAAACACAAGCCCTCACCAAGATGCACGGCAGGGGAAGGGGGCACCAACCTCCCCTCTCCACCGAGGAGGGCTCATCACACTGTAAGACGTGCACGTAGGATGGGATCTGATGCAGCTATCTTTGGGAAATTAACCTGCCCACATGAAAATCAAAGTATTGTTCCAATCTGTATGACTCTCTGGGAAAAAGACACATTTAGGGAAGACAGACAGGGAAGGTCAGTGAGAAGTCAAACCTGTAACAACTCAAACTCACAAACTTCATCCATGTTGAGTCCACTCCATTCCAGGAAGAGGCAAACATTCAAATCCAAATGACACGGACAGTCAAACATCAGGGAGTACCCATCTGAAACCCAGCATGAGCATCAGAGAACCTAATGCTCTTCTCCGCCTATATAAAAGAAATGTCCTACTGAAGTTTAGAGGTTTGGGCCCAGCTGGTGGCGCAGCAGGAGAGGCAAGCAGTCCTGGTGAATGTCCTGGGAGAGACGGTCTGCCACTGGCCCTAACTGCACACAACCATGCCAAGCCATGCTGCCTGGCCACTCCACTGCCCCTTCTTAAATTCACCCACCATAAGCAGCTCCTTATAAAGGTCTGTTGCTCTTTGGGGCTGCTTAGCGGTTTCTGAAGGATTGAAACAGATAAGGAGTCAGATAAGAAAATACAATACACATTGACGAATATCCATTTAAAACCTAGCACAGTTATCAGAAAAATCAGTTTATTCTCCAAAACATAGAACACCAAAGAGTAGAGGTTGTGTCAGTGGAAAGAGCTTATTAATTTACTCGCTCAAAGTTTTTTCTCTAAATTCTTCATCCTTGGGGCACCTGGGTGGCTCAGTTGGTTAAGCATCTGACTCTTGATTTCCGCTCAGGTCATGATCTCGCGAGTTGTGAGATGAAGCCCTGTATTGGGTTTCATGCTGGGCGTGGAGCCTGTTTAAGATTCTCTTTCTCTTCTTCTGTCTCTCTCCTTGTCTCTCCCTCTCCCCCCCAAAAAAGACAACAACTATGATTAAAACACACACATACACAAATAAATACACATAACCAAGAAGTTCATTCCATGAACACAAGGTGGTTCAATTTATCATATAAATTGAAAGAGAAAATCAAGTAATTATCTCCATCTCATTGAAAAAAAAAACTTTAACAAAATTTAACACCTATTCCTGAGGGGCTTTCTTAACCACTAAAAATAGGAATTGATGTGTACTTTTTAACATGATAGAACTATATAAATTTCTGCCCTAAAGCCAACATCTTAGTGACTGAAGAAGCACTAAAGGAGGCCTCACTTAGGTCAAGAACAAAGACAAAGATGGGGCACCTGGGTGGCTCAGTCGGTAAGTGTCCAATTTCAGCTTAGGTCATGATCTTGCAGTTCATGGGTTCAAGCCCTGCATCAAGCTCTATGCTGACAGCTAGCTCAGAGCCCGGAGCCTGCTTCAGATTCTGTGTCTCCCTCTTCTCTGACCCTCCCCTGTTCACGCTGTCTCTGTCTGTCTCTCTCTCTCAAAAATAAAAACATTTAAAAAATAAAAAGAACAAAAACAAAGATACCCACTATCTTTACTAAATATTAACACTGAATCCAAGCCACCAGGCAATCAATCCGACAAGAAAACAGAGATTTAAAAACAATCAAACTCTCTCTGTTCGTAGGTGTTGATAACAACTAACCTGGAAAACCCAAGAGAATCGACAATAAAAGCTGAAACAGCCAATGAAAGAATTTAGTGAAAGAGCAGACTAAAGTGGACATAAAATAGCCATCAGGAAAGTCCAACAATACACTCTGGAAATATGGAGAAATGCATTGTCACATTACTAGTAGAAATGCAAGAGTAAATCACCTACGGAAGGAAATTTGACAATATCCAAAAAATTACATACTTATCTACTGTGACCCAAAATCCCATTTCTAGACGCATATCCCAAAGAGGAGCTGACAAAAACTGATTTTTAAGCACTCAAAATGGGAATTGATGGCTCATTTTTAAACATGATACAAATATATAAACCAAGACCAGATATTGTGACAAATACACCAGATTATTATTCACTTCAAAATATAATAAAATATTTGCAAAAACAAAAGACTGGATAACAACCCAAAGGTCCAGCAACAGGGGACTGCTTTAAATTATGATCCACAAGAAGATGCGGTGTATATATATATATATATATATATATATATATATATATATATATATATACATATATACATACATACAATGGAATACTACATGGCAATGAGAAAGAATGAAATCTGGCCATTTGGATGATCCACCCATAGAAACCAACACTCTACAGCTCTAAATGAGGAGTGAAGACTACCCCTATTTACTGCATAAAGCTATATCTGAGATATGATTTAAGTTGAAAAAAGCAAAATGGAGAAGAGTGAACATGACACGCTATCCATTCAAGAAAGAAAAGGAACCAGGGTGTGTGTGTGTCTGTGTAGTTTATTATATGCATAGGCAAATTTTTTTTTAATTTTTTGAAAATTTATTCATTAATTTCAAGAGAGAGAGAGCATGCACAAGTGAGGGGTGGGGGAGAGAGGAAGGAGAGGGAGAGAATCCCAAGCAGGCTCCGTGCTGTCAACACAGAGCCCAACGTGGGACTCCACCCCACAAACCATGAGATCGTGACCTGAGCAGAAATCAAAGAGTGGGGCGCTTGACTGAGCCACCAAGGTGCCCCCATGTATAGTTTTTCAGATGGAGAACAAACTAAAATATTTTTTAAAACATGAAATATCTATAGGAGAAAAAGAAAGTGGAGTAAATGAGACAAAGATAGATACTGGACTTCTATGAATATACCTTATTTTGTACATTTGACTTTGGAACCATGTAAATATTTTACTGAATTATAGAACAAGGGCCATAGCAGCGAATGTGGTATTCTCCATGTGGATCCTGTTTCCAAGGCTGTGAACACACCCACGTGGGAACAGGAATCAAAAGAACAGGACAGTTCTGACTGGTGACCAGGCTTAAGCCAAGTGTGCTGGGCAAAGCCAGAGGCGGAGAATGGGTGCTAACAAGAGACGGAAGCACAGGACTTACCTCAACCTTGCTCTCAGGTTCATGATCAGCAGCCGAGAAATACACAACCTCCTGCACTTCATCCCTGGGCCGTGCTGAATTTTTCCCAAACACCACCAGACCATCCTTAGCACGCGGGGGGAGGGCCACAAAACAGTAACTTGGAGGAGCGACAGCCATCCTGCAATGAGAGAGAATGCCAGAGACGGAATGGAAGCGGCCCTACCGCAGAACATTCCAACGGTGAGTTCTTCAAACACATTTCACCAGTGAAAGGAGCTTTGGTGTTGAACTTCATGCGGCTAGTTCATTAAGACATCCCAGCTGGCATAGGAAGGTTGAGCGTCGGGTGTAGAACTGCAGAGCCACCCAGACCAGATAGTGGTTATTACTCTGTGGGACTCAACGAGCTCAGATGTGCAGCGCTCTGCAGTGGCAGCCAAAAGTGCGATGACATAAGAGAGAGGAAAGGAGGCTATTGTTCCCCGCAGAAAACACAGACACACTGCAGTCTGTTTCAGTCATAGAAAAATCAATAAATATACTTGTAACAGCGCCCTCCACAAGTGTCTTGGATCTTGAGATGTGTGTCTTCTTGAGATGTAATGGATTTCGGGGTGGTGATGGGGAAACGGGTGTAGAGGTAAAGTGAAAGATACTCTCCCTATTTTATATATTTTTACTCTACCTCAATGACATAACACTCAAGGACCTCTTGGTTTTCCTCCAACCTCCCCTGTGCTCCTGGGCTGGCTTGTTCTCTTCCACCTGGTCATTGAGATCCTCACTGCTTGATTCTTCCTTCCTCATTTAATGCTCTTTTCTTCTTGGGAAAACCCAACCATGCCCATTGGTCACTTATGTGGCCGTGACCTACACATCTGATTCCAGCTCAGTTCTCTCCTTGAGCTCCCGACCCAGAGGACCAAATGCCTTCCTGCTACCCAAAGCTGACTTCATCATCTACTTCCCTAACCTGGGTCCCTTCTCAAGGGTCTCTATCTCATTGGCCATCCAATGAACTATCCATCCAGTGGAACATCTGGAACTCAAAAACTATCCGTTCCACCTGCTTCTCTGTTACCTAACATACCACTGAATTCCACCTGTAGATTTGATCTTGTAAATCTCTTTGGAAACTATCCACTTCTCCCCATCTCCACGACCACCACTTTGCATCAAGCCTCCATCACTAGCTTGGACCCCCACCAGTAGTGAGAGGTTAGTGCCCAACCACTATTATTCCCCCTCTAAAACGCTGGCACATGGCAGCCAAAGTGATATTTTTATTTGATTTTTTTAATGTTTATTTATTTTTAAAAGAGAGAGACAGACACACACACACAGATGGGAGTGGGGGGAAGGGCAAAGAGAGGGGGAGACACAGAATCCAAAGCAGGCTCCAGGTTTTGAGCTGTCAGCATGGAGCCTGACGTGGAGCTCAAACTCATGACCTGTGAGATCATGACCTGAGCCAAAGTCAGATACTCAACAGATTGAGCCACCCAGGCTCCCAAAGTCATCTTTTTAAAAGTAAGATTTGATCATGTTAGTTGTGTCACCTGCTTAAACTCCTTCAGTGGTTTCCCATGGTTCTTAGAATAAAGACCAAAATCTGATCGAGCTCATGCCGCCTTTCCAGCCCCATCTCATGCCACTCACCATTCTGTTTCCTCCACTCCAGCACCCAGACCTTTTTCCAGCCCCTCCAATCCTGCCAGGGCCTTTGCACATGCTTCACCCCTGTTCTTGAGCACTCTTCTCTCTGTTCCTTATACCAAAACCATTTGTCTAGTTAACTCCTACTCCTTCACATAAAAAAAAAAAAAAAAGTCAATTGAATTTACATCACTGTATTGTACACCCTTATAGAATCCCATCCTTTTCTTTATAGCAAGTCTCAATCTGAAATATTTATGTCTTGGTCTTTCTTCCCAGAGTCTGAGCAAGATGAAGGCAGGGAAATCACGTGTCTTTGGAACCACTGTAAACCCAGCTGTGCACAATGTCTTCTGCAGGATAGATTTTCAAAAAATAAGAAACAAGGGCTCTTTTATTCTTTCTTAAAACTGAAGCCAACTCTCTACAACTCTTTCTCACCACCACGCCTCTGCACCTGGCTAGAATTCCCTCCCCGGAGTCTGTGCGTATCCTTCGGGATCTGAATCAAAATCTCTTCCTTTCAGGATGCCTTCTACAAAGGACTCTGTCATTTTCTCAGCAACCATCAGCACTGAGGCCTCCAGTTTGTTCTAGGATGATGTGCATTTGTTGTTTGTAAATGTACTGCTTCAAACATTTCAAATAAAGATGGCTGAGGGCAGAACCCAGGCCACCCAATACAGCAGCCCCTTTCCCAAACCCCTGTCATAGTCATTCAACAAACATTACCCATTAGGCCAACTATCATGTGTGTCATCAATTATCCAACTGAAATGTGTTTTATTTTATGATCCAAACTACAAGTGAGAAGTAAGCAATGATCCCAGCAAAGCCACTGGGATTCAAAACGCAGCCACACCACCTACTGCTGGGAGCTGGAGCAAGTCACTTGCCCTCTCTGGGCCTAGGTTTTCTCTTCTACAACCATTTTGCCCCAGCCCGTACGTTGATCATGAGTAACAAATGACACAATGCTTGAGAACCTATTTTGCAAACTGTGAAAGCTACGGGAGGGTAAGATATTTTCTTTGGGTTTTGACTGCTCAAACAGAGCGGCATCTCAAAATTTCTACGAGACAAGCCAGTCAAATCCACCTCGCTCATAACTGGAGTAGTCATCCAACTGCAGAGTCAGCAATGTCTTTCTGAGGGACCCTAGTGCTGCTATGTCTGCATCCAGGCTTCAGGTAGTCTGTGCGTGCATACCCTGGGCTGTCAAAAGTCCTTCCCTGCACTGGGTACCAGGGCACCTAGGAGTGGAGGATCCCAGAGCTCTGGAGGAGGGCACTTGTTGGGATGAGCACTGGGGGTTGTATGGAAGCCAACTTGACAATAAATTATATTAAAAATATATAAATAAATAAAAATAATTCCCTCCTAGCTCAGAAAACTACCTTCACCCACTTTGTGAGTAAGAACAAGCAGGAAGATTAAAACAAAACAAAACTCCAGTTCATTCTCGAATGATCCTTTTCTGTTTTCACAAAAACTGCATTATCTTCAGACTTGAGAAGTAGGGAGAAATAAACCAAACGCCGTATGTGTAAGAAAGACCTAGAATCATTATAAGATAAAATACCTTAATAGCGAGTTCTTAGAATTTGAGGGTGGGAAAAATTGCTGGCTGAGCCACATAAAGTGAAACAAATCCAGAAGATAAAATGGAGAAAAGGTGTGTTTGTAATGCCTTTCATATGTGATATGACTCCCTTTCGTCCCCGATCATTGGGTCATTTCAAAAGTGCTGGTGTCTCATCTTTGAGCAGAACCTTATTTTATTTGGTCCTTAAAAATAGTAGCAATCCACTGGTCTTGCATTTATGAGATGTATCTATAGAAAATAAATAAAACTTACAGGGCTTTGACAAGCCCCTAATTTATTCTTCAGCCAGGACATCTGCTTGGTCAGCAAGGCGTATGAGTCACATGACCATGACCTGGATATAGGCAACACAAGCCCAGGGGTATATGGGCCCAGAAAGGCTGGCTTTTCCACTGGATCTTGTGAAAGATTGGGAATGACAGAAGGGAGCCGAACTTTAATGTCTATTTTTTCAATGCTAAATGAACCAGCAAACTATGTAACACCAGTAGCAAACCAGCCAAGGCTAATTGTCTGTTTATTTTTTCTGGATCACCATTCTAGACACTTACTAGCCTCCACTCTCTAGATCAATGCTGTCCACAAGAAACATCCTACGTTGATGAGAATGTTCTAGCTCCAGTGTCCAATATGGTGGCCATTAGCCTCATAATGTGATTAAGGAACTAAAATTTTTTTATTAAAAACCTTAATTAGTTTAAATGTAAATAGCCACACATTTCATTACCAAATAATCAGAATGCTATTGGACAGAGCAGCATTATAACCTCCCAATAAACTCAGAAATGAAGATTTTCACATTAAGCCTTCCAATAATCCCTTAAGTGCTTCTTTGTGAAGCCCTCCATGTATGCTACTGACAAAATATGCTTTCATCCATATAAAGTCCATTACCAAAGAGAAGGTAGTATACTTCGAGAAGACCCAAGAAAACAAACATTAGGAAGGAGCTACTGAACTCACCAGAGGGACTGAGTTGAAGCAAACTCTTTCTCCAGAAGCTAAAGGCGATCAAAGCTCTGGGTACCAATTCCTTTTCCCCTGATGTGAGTCTCATATTCCTAACTCTGCCTACACCACAAGTGTGTTCTCCATTGCCGCCTAGAAATCTTTTGGGTACTTCTCTGATCAATCCCACTCTTTACCTCCTAACTGAACTTCTGAGACTTTCACTTTTTTTTCAAACTTCCAACTAAGCAGACAGCTCACCTCCTCCTCCACAAAGAAGAGACGGCTGGGGGAGGGAGACTGTTTCAGATACACGGTAAGCAGCTTTGAAGGTCCTGGGCTAATAAATCAAAAAACCAAAGGTGAGGCCAGAGAGAATGGGGAAGAGGCTGGAGAAGCAGGTAGACAGGCCGGTTCATGGTAAGCCTGGAAGACCACGGCAAGGATTTTAGTGTCTATCCCGTGATCGACATGGAGGTCTCTCCCACTGGGGGCTTTTAAGCCACGTTTTAGGTAGAAGGTGGAGCCAATACATGTAGGCAATTATTCAAAGAAGTTGTTTGTGACAGAAGCAACTCCTTAGATGTAAATGAAAGGGTTGACAAGTAATTTTACTTCCATACATTCGCCTAGGGAATGATCAAGAACACAGACAGGGGCGCCGGGGTGGCTCAGTCAGTTGAGCGGCCAGCTTCGGTTCAGGTCATGATCTCATGGTTTGTGGGTTCGAGCTCCGTGTTGGGCTCTGTGTTGACAGCTTGCTCAGAGCCTGGAGCCTGCTTCATATTCTGTGTCTCTTTTTCTGACACTCCCCTGATCATGCTGTCTCTCTCTTTCTCTCAAAAAAAAAAAAAATTAAAGAACACGGACAAGGTTTATGCACAAAAATGTCCACCACAGCAGTACTTACACATGTGTAAAACTGAAACTTAAGGACCCATCACCAGTAGTAGGTGAAAACTTCATGCTACATCAATGCCATTACAAATGTTTGTGAAGACTGAAATCATTGTTGCACTACATGCTAACTAACTTAGATGTATTTTTAAAACAATAAATAAAAATTTGAAGAATTAAAAAAGATTTTTTAATGTTCATCTATTTTTGAGAGAGAGAGGGACAGAGACAGAGTACAAGCAGGGGCGGGGCAGAGACAGAGGGAGGCACAGAATCTGAAGCAGCTCCAGGCTCTGAGCTGTCAGCACAGAGCTCAATACGGGGCTTGAACTCACAGACTGCGAAATCATGACTTGAGCCGAAGTCAGATGCTTAACTGACTAAGCCAGCCCGGCGCCTCAAAGAATTCTTAACTGCATGGAGAAATGGCTGGGGAGGGACATTCAAAATAAATTGTCTTATGTAAAAATATGCATAGAAAAGACTAAAAGTAAATGTGCCCAAAATATTAACCGTGGGAGGCCGGCCACAGAGTTCTTTCTAACTTTTTCACATTTTTCCTCAATTTCTAGTTTTCCTACAAGTATTTATACTTATATACGCACGAAAATGAGTTTTCAAAAAAATAAACCTAAGGGACAGTACCGACTTTAGGATTTTATTTTTAAAAAAACGCTTTGTCTCTACTTCTGTGTCCTGACCCATCTAAAATTTTAAAACTGGCAAATTCATATCAGTTATCGCCAGGATGACATTTTAAAAAATGCTTATTATTTATTTTTGAGAGAAAGAGAGAGGGAGACCGTGTGTGCAAGTGGGAGAGGGGCAGAGGGGGAGTGGGACAGAGGACCAGAAGCAGCAAGTCCAATGCGGGGCTCGAACTCATGAACAATGAGATCATGGCTCTAGCCAAAGTCAGAGCTCAACCAAGTAAGCCACCCAGGTGCCCCAAGATAACATTTCGTATTGAGGTGTAAATGACATTCATTATATTAGCTTCAGCTGTATAGCCTAGGGATTCAATATGTGGATACATTCTAAAATGATCACCACAATAAATCTAGGTGACATCTGTCACTATACATAGAATTTTTTTGCTTGTGATGAGAACTTTTAAGATCTACTCTCTTAGTAAGTTTCAAATATGTAATCCTATGTAACAATATATATATTGTTAACTATAGTTGCTGTGATGTCCCTTATGTCCCCAGGAGTTATCTATTTTATACCTGGAAATTCATGCTTTGACTGCCTTCACCTATTCTGCCATCCCTCAACCCCTAAGGATGATATCTTTTACTCAACATTATCATAAATATTCTCTGATACTTTCTTTTACTTTTTTCTGCAGCCTGCCTAATTCAGAGTTCCTCAAGGAGCACACACATTTTCATCATTATTAATAGTGGGCAAATTATTATTCACACAAACAGTTTCTGAAATGGAACCTAGGGGCGCCTGTGTGGCTCAGTCGGTTAAGGCTCCAGCTTAGATCAGATCTCACGTTCGTGGGTTCAGGCCCCGCGTTAGGCTCTGTGCTGACAGCTAGCTCAGAGCCTAGAGCCTGCATCAGATTCTGTGTCTCCTTCTCTCTCTGCCCCTCCCCCTCTCATGCTCTGTCTCTCTCTGTATCAAAAATAAATAAAATATTAAAAAAAAAAAAGAAATGGAACCTAGCTGTAGCTAAAGCCATCTTTTCCAAAGTGTGTGTTGTGGCCCTTTTGAAGGTTACGAAATCAACTCAGTGGATGGGATCAGTGTTTTTTTTTAATAGACAAACATTTTTTATAAAAGAATACATGCATCACACTTAATAAGGGTAAGTGTTGTTACGAGAAACTTTAAGTTCAGGTATACACATGTAAACATGGAAGTGGGTGCATACGCTGGATGGAGATACATTTCTCTCTGTTACTGTGGGTCTCAAGCAAAAATCTTCAAAAGCAACAGGCTTAAAGGGCAGGTCTACTGAATAAGGCTTCTTTGTGGTAAATACCAATTAGGATTCTTGCCAAGTAAGCGATAGACTAATAGTTCCAATTAATGAAACACTCCAATTTAACTCCCATGGATAGTTAAACTGACAGGCGTTTCCCAAGACATACTTGCTAAGAATATTTTAAAGTACATTTATCCATAGTCTGTACTGCATATTTTCTCAAACTAGATTATTTTTCATGTCCTACACTACAGGAAGACTGGAGGCTGGGATAAGCATACAAGTTGCAATTATTAAAATAGAGGTGGCTGGTATTGTTTCTCGGGTGGAGGGAAGGAGTCAGATTATTCACCGGCTGGAATGGTAAGAAAAAATTAGCCAGGACTTCTTCTCCCAGCCCCCGCCCTCCACCCACTTCTCTGTACAAGCCACTCGTCTTCCTTCAGATGAGCCCTGTCCAGCAGAAATTTCTGCGATAACGGAAATGTTCTGTATCCGTGCTGTCCAGTACAGGGGCCACTAGCCAGATGAGGCTACTGAGGACTTGAAATATGGCCAGTGCAAGTCAGGAGTTGAGTTTTTAATTAACTTAAAAATGAAAAAGCCAACATTATCTTAAGTGAAATAAGCCCGTCAGACACACACAAAACAAACACTATACAATCTCACTTATATGAGGCCCTAGAGTGGTTGAATCCATAGAGAGAAAGAGTAGAAAGGTGCTCATTAGGGGCTGGGAGGAGGGGAAAAGGGGAATTGTTTGATGGGGATAGACTCTCAGCCTTGCAAGAACAAAAAATCCCAGCGATTGGCTGCATGACAATATGAATATCCTTAACACGACTGAGCTGCGCACTTAGAAAGCGCTGTTAAGATGATAAGGTGATGCTTTGTGTATTTTACCACAATTTAAACAAATTTGAATTAAATAGCCGTATGTGGCTAGAGGCCACAGTACTGCAACTGCCCAGCTTCAGAGACTGCTGCTGTCAGCTGTGGTGAAGTCCCCCAGAGCTCAATTTCTAACCACACTTGTCCTCCTTATCAAACTTCTTTCGGAAGTCCTGACTTCTGCGTGGGAACAAGACATTGGCGCGTCCCTGGAGTTGGCTGCACGGGATCTGCACCTTCCTTCACCCTCTGGCTGGCGCCCGCAGGCTGGATGCAGGCGTGCAGGGCTGGCGCACCGCACCCCTGTAACTAGGAGACCACTTAGGGAATGTCTAGACAAGGAGGGAGGAAGCGGCAAGAGGGAAGAGGTCTTTGTCCTCAAGTTCGGGGCCGTTGTTAATGGAAGGGCATGAATGCCCTGAGCCCGGGTAGGGGTTTTCTTCGCCTGACTGCCAGACTGCCCTGCCCTTTTATCTCAATGAAACCCCTGAGTATCCCTAATCAGTCACCTTACCCAGTAATAAGAAAGCCTGAAATTGCCTGAGAGGAAGAAAATGACTACCTCTCTAAGCTAGAAGCTTATTAACTGTCTCACAAGCAATTGTGTAAAGTGCCTTTAACTTGCACACAGAAATGAAACCCAAATGCTCCGCAAGGTTTCCTTACTCTCAGAGCCCCTAGCTTTACCGAGCAGACAGGGGAGGTTTAAATCTGGCGTCTGTGAATTACCGGCTTCCAGAAAAGCCAAGAAGACATTATTTTATGTTATTTTATCTCCTGATAAATTCAATTCTTAAATTATTGGCATTTTTGCTGAACTGAAAACAGGACAAACGTTAACCGCTTACAAATTGATTTTTCTGCCATGTATCTACTGCCGGTATGGTAAAGAATAAATAAGGTGTTCGGGAAAGGAATTATCTAGCCAGACCTTGGCTGTAAATGCTAACTGAAACTGACGAAAGGCTCAGTAAGCTCTGCCTGAAAGAAAGATCCTAAGAAGTGTTTTGTTGGAAGCTCAAGAGAGTAGAGCCAGGAATTCCAGCTTCTAATACTCCGTGCCTTGAATGAGGAAGTATTTAACAGAAGACCAACCATGTAGGGTATTAAGTAAGTAAGCAGACTTCGGGGTCAACCTCGGTTTGAATCTCAGTCCTGTGTCACCTTTCTCTGACGGGACAATGACAGGGTTATGGCTGGTGAGGACTGAAATGAGCAGAGACTTGCAAATACTGACAGAGTGCTCAGAACACCATGTGGGCCACTGTTAAGGACTCGATCCTCACGAGGGTGAAAAAAGGTCCATGAGGAAGGCTGTTCTTTGTTAATGGGCTTCCTCACGAGGGTGAAAAAAGGTCCATGAGGAAGGCTGTTCTTTGTTAATGGGCTTCAGAAACTGGCTTTTTCCTTAAAGTTTCTAAATGCTCTTTCATCTTTCGATGATTTGCCTTTTTGTCACTTGATGCCTTTCAAGAGCTACTTAATATCCCCTTTCTTTACTTTCAGGGGCAACCCCTCCCTAAGTTCCTTCTTAGAGCAGCATGAGGAGGGCCGGGGGGCAGCAGGCTGCACGTGTTTGATTCAGCCCAGGGTGTTGTCCTAGATAGGATTTTTTTTTAATCTGAATTAGCAGCTAACATTTTTAATTCTAGGGGAGCCTGGTGGCTTAATCGATTAAGCATCTGACTTTGGCTCAGATCATGATCTCGTGGTTCATGAGCTGGAGCCCCGAGTCGGGCTCTGTGCGGACAGTCAGGAGACTTCGTGGAATTCTTCTCTCTCTCTCTCTCTCTCTCTCTTCTCTTTGCTCACTCATGCCCTCTCTCTCAAAAAAAAAAAAAAAAAAAAACTAAAACCATAAAATATTTTTGATTCTAGAGATTTTTCATAGAAATTCAGACACTTGACTTCTGAAATCTCAACGAAGATCTGCCGACACGGGCACACATTCCTGCATGACACCAAGCCTGAGGAGGGGCTCCTCTGCTGTGCCCTCCACTCCCTGACACTGAGGCCAATGAAAGTGCCACCTAGCATTACCCACGGGCTACTGCCTTTCTTGTTCTTTCTGTTCTCATTCTCGGGTCAGTTGTTCTCATTTACATTTGGCCCTGCAGAGCCATATGTACAGAGGCAGGAGAAGGATGCGCTTTAAGACAAACAGGCCCTGTTCATATCCCGACTCCACCCACCAACTGTAAGAAACAGGCAGGTCATGAACTCTCTGAACCAGAGTTTCCACATATGAAAATGGGATGAACCCCCCCATGCATAACACAGCACTCTGGTTTATGCGCGAGTGTACGGAAGGCACCAGGTCCTGGGCTGTGCACAGTTTACTTTTCTTTACAAATAAATGTTTACTTTCCTCCCACTTACTTACTGGTGATGGTTGGCCGCCATTACACCAATCCCTACTCTGGCTCCGTCACCCCGTCTCACCAATGGTTTGCACCTGGCACGTCAGACACAGGTTCCAAGGTGTGACTAAAATGTGCTTAAATAATCGAACCGGGGGGTCTGGATGGCTCAGTCAGCTAGGCATCTGACCCTAAATTTTTGCTCATATCATGATCTCATGGTTCATGAGTTTGAGCCCCAAATCAGGCTCAATGCTGGCAGTGGGGAGCCTGCTTGGGATTCTCTCTCTCTCTCTCTCTCTCTTTCTCTCCCTCCCTCCCTCCCTCTCTTTCCTCTTTCTCTCTCCTGCTCCCCAGCTCATTCTCTCTAAGTATATAA
>PJEM01004050.1:0-108240 GCA_004023845.1 Helogale parvula | reverse complement strand
GAAAAAAACATATCTTTTAGAGATACCACCTGGAGTATTTCCCTGGGAAATGATATGATGAAAGTAATCCAGGGTAGGAAGGGAGGGTGAATGTTCAGATGACACAGATTGGCTATATAATATAAACGGCTGAAACAGGATGATGGATACAGTGATTCACTGTACTGTTCTCTTTACTTTTACATAATAAATAACTTTTTAAATGTTTATTTTGAGACAGTGTGCATACACACAAATGAGCGGGGGAGGGGCAGGCAGAGAAGGAGACAAGAGAATTCCAAGCCAGTTTCACACTGTCAGTGCAAAGCCCGATTTGGGCCTCGAACCCACAAACCATAATATCATGACCTGAAACCCAGAGTCAGATGCTTAACTGACGGAGCCACTCTGGCACCCCATGTATAAATAACTTTTTAAAGGAAAGCACATGGTAAGATGTTTAAAATTCTTTTAAGGTTAGAAATACCACTGGACTGATCTAATGCAGGGCATGCTTTCTTGGAGTTATTACTCGTAACTTGTCAAAGGCTCAGAAACCTCTTTGAGAAAAGATTATTGGAGCAGGGAGGTGGGGAGAGATCTTAGTTCGGCTTGGTATATTAGCACAATGCGGGAAAAGAAGCCCCTGCTTTATCTCTCTCCCCCAAGTTTCAAAATATCTGTCAGACTGTAAGTCCTCTTACATAAGCCCTCATTTCCCTGGTCCCTGGCACACAGACTGGCACATAGGATTTTATTAAATGTCTGTTGAATAAACAAAGGGGAAGGGACATATCTATATTTTATCTTCAATGAGAAAAAAAGAGCAGGAAAACCTAATTTTGCCAAGGTGCTCCCATGCTGTGGTTCAATCCATGGTATTCATATTTACCCACACATCAAAATCGTCTGCAGAGTCTGTTAAAACGGCAGATTCTTAGACACCCCTCTCCTTGTAGATTCTGTTCAGTAGATCTATGCTGAGATCACAGGAAGGATATTTCTAACAAATGTCCTGGTGATTCTCAGGCAGCCAGTTCAGAACTGGTGTGCAGTACCCACTGGTACAGGTGATTTAATCTCTATGCTCCTCAAAAGTGTTCTTTGTTTGTTCTGTCCGGTTCTTTGTTCGACCATGGAAACTTGCAGCACACACCTAACAGTACAGTAAGCCCTCTGAAGGCATCCACCAGCCTCAAAGGCCATCCACTTTCTGCCTTCTTGCTTCACAACTTTATTTTTGAGGAAATCATTTAATTTTAATTGAACGTTGCTGAATTTGGCCACAACATTGGCAGTCACAGCCTCTGCCTTCAGGATGAAGGTGGGTGAAACCCATCCCTGGTTAACCTGGGCGAGCAGGATTTTCTCTTCCCCAGTATGACAGACAGAGGTTCGGGAGGCTATGTTTTCTTGGTCTCTAGCTTTACAATGGAGAAATCAGGGGCGCCTGGGTGGCTCAGTCGGTTAAGCATCCGACTTCAGCTCAGGTAATGATCTCACGGTTTATAGGTTCAAGCCCTGCATCAGGCTCTGTGGTGACAGCTCAGATCCTGGAGCCTGCTTCGGATTCTGTGTCTCCCTCTCTCTCTCTACCCCTCTCCCAGTCAGGCTTTGTCTCTCTGTCTCTCAAAAATAAACAATGTTTTTATTTTTTTATTTTTGAGAGAGACAGAGTATGAATGGGGGAGGGGCAGAGAGAGAAAGAGAAAAAGGGAGACAGAGAATCCAAAGCAGGCTCCAGGCTCAGAGCTATCAGCACAGCTGTTTGTGGGGCTCAAACTCACGAACCATGAGATCATTACCTGAGCTGAAGTTGGACACTCAACTAACTGAGCCATCAAGGCGCCCCTTCAATTTTTACTATTTTAAAGAAGTAAGGTTTCATCCAATTCTTTAAAAAATGCCTTTAGGGATGCCTGAGTGGCTCAGCCGGTTAAGTGTCAGACTCTTGACTTCTACTCAGGTCGTGATCCCAGGGTTGTGGAGCCTGTAGGTGGGAGCCTGCTTGGGATTCTCTCTCTCCTTCTCTCTCTCTGCTCCTCTCCCCCCACCCTCAAAATAAAATACTTAAATAAAAACTTTTTTAATTTAAAAAATGAAAATGCCTTTTAAAAAAAGTGTTCTTCATTTAACACAGATGCAAGATCGGCAACTATCATGACTCCTCTGCCTTGGATAGAAAGTGAGAATTTGAGCCAGAAAAAAAGAAGTTAAATGTCATTTCAAGTAACTGGGTATTTCCAAGTCAGTAAGATGGCTAAGAAATATCTCCTGGATGATTTTTTCCAAAGGAGTGAAATGATCACACACTTACTTGTTATCCATCCCGAAAATACCGCTAGAAGGCAATTAGCTAGAAGAAATGAAAAGAGTATCTATTTAAAAATTGTAAAGCCAAATTTTCAGGTAATTAATGACTTTTCAACGTCATCATAACCCCTAGTAATTTAATGGACCACTGCAGCTTCGTTCCCTTCCCCCAAAATGTAGCCACTTAGATCCTCGTAAGAATCAAAAAACAAAACAAAACAGATGTAGGACATGTAAATGGCTATCTATACATATCATGGAAAGCTGGAAAACATATAAATACACAGAACCAAGCTGGTGAAAGAAAAGGGGTCACACAAATTACATATGGCATGCTTCAAGTTATGGATATTATCTAGACAGATAATGTAAGAAGATCATAGAAAAATGTAACAAAAATTTTAAGAGTAGTAGTATCTGTGGGTTGCAGAATCATAATTCCTTTCCCTTTAATGTTTATTTATTTATTTTTGAGAGAGGTAGAGCGTCAGCTGGGGAAGGGTAGAAAGGGGGACAGAGGATCCAAAACGGGCCCCTTGCCAACAGCAGAGAGCCCGATGTAGGATTTGAACTCACAAACTGTGGGATCATGAGCTGAGCCAAAGTCAGATGCCTGTCCCACTGAGCCACCCAGGTGCCCCAAGAATCACAGTTTCTTAACCTCTATATATTCAGGCATTGTCAAATTTCCCATGTAAAAGTATAGAATTTGTAATGAAAAGATTTTTTCAAAAAAGAAAAGGAAGAGTTGCAATCAAAATAATCCATTATCCTAACTCATTGTAGCTTATAAATATGATTTTACAATAAGGCAGAGACCTGGGAATTAGGGAGAACTCTATTGCTCAGTCATGGCAAATGAACTCATTTTAACTTTGGGCCACATCGGATTCTGCTTCATTTGCAATATATGGTCACTATGAGAAAAATAAAGCAAAATGTCTAACGTAATGATTCATGTGACAGACTAATAACTAAGGAAATGTAGAGCTTTCTATCCATAGTCAAATAGAATGTTGTGCATCAAAGCCTGCATTTATTCATAAGATAAGTTAGGTGGTAAAATGGTCACTTGACAGAATTATTCTTCAAATCACTCCAGAATTTCTCTATAATACAAAATACTTTAATATGATGTTTTCCAACCTTTAAAAGTCAAGACATATTCATGGAAACCCTCACTTAGCAGTCATTGTAGTTGACTGGGAAATACATAATGAATATATGTTGTGAATTTAGCAACACTTCCAATGGATTTGTATGTACTAAATGGCAACAGAATCCTTAGGTATTTGAAAAACAGTAGTGCAGATATATATGGCTCATTATTTAGTCTGTGTACCTTCAAGGTGGGGACACATGTGAATTCAAGGACCATCTGCAAAAACACACACCACACCAGTGGTCTGTCCAACAGTCAGGTGCATTTTAAAATATGTTACAGGGGCGCCTGGGTGGCTCAGTGGCTTAGGCGTCCAACTTCAGCTCAGGTCATGATCTCACAGCCCGTGAGTCCGAGCCCCGCATCGGGTTCTGTGCTGACAGCTCGGAGCCTGAAGTCTGCTTCAGATTCTGTGTATCCCTCTCTCTCGGCCCCTCCCCCAGTAATGTCCCCCCTCAAAAATAAATAAACATTCCCTCTCAAAAAAATTTTTTTTAATTTTTTAAATATGGTACCACTTAAAAGAGAACTCAGGCTGCAAGATTGACAACTATCAAGACTCCTCTGCCTTGGATAGAAAGTGAAAATTTGAGCCAGAAAAAAGAAGAATCCATTTAGGGATTTTAGCGTGAAGGAAAGAGGAGAGATTAGTTGAATGGCATCGATTTCTCATGGATACAACAATTTTTTTAATTGCAAGAAAGAGGAGATAATTCCACTCAAGCTAGCCAAATTAGAAAAATATAGTCAGATCAAGTTCATGGTAAGGAAGACGTTTTCTAATACATGGCAGGTGGGAAGAAGTTTTCCATATTTCATAGTAACATAAAGGAAATGACTTGCATCACATTAATAATGCAGGGGAGACTGTGCAGTTAGGATAATCTCTCTAAGAGGTTACATTATAGCTTTTTAAGAAAGAACCAGACAGATCGCAGTTCCAGGTACAGTTCTTCCACTTAAAAGTGGAGTTCTTGTCCATAAAGTTCTTCATGTATAAAATGTAGCCATGATGTCTACCATGAGCTGGTATGAGGATTAAATGAGATAATATATGCATCCTACCTAGAATAGAGAAACATTCAAAGTTTGGTCCTTTCTTTTTAATGTTTTATTTATTTTTGAGAGAGAAAGAGAGAGAGCATGAGCAGGGGAGGGTCAGAGAGAGACACACAGAATCTGAAGCAGGCTCCAGGCCCTGAGCTAGCTGTCAGCACAGAGCCTGACATGGGGCTTGAACCCACGAACCGTGAGATCATGACCTGAGCTGAAGCCGGACGCTTAGCCAACTGAGCCACCAAGGCGCCCCAAGGTTTGGTCCTTTAACTTGTTCTTAAAGAATGGTGTTCTCGAAACATAATGATAATGGAGCTAAAGGAAGAAGAATGTGTTTGAGATAGGCAGGTATGTGGTGAACTGCCAAAAGCATTCGCCGTGGGAAAGATCTAGAAGCTACTAAGCCAGCCGCATCTAGGATTCTTTCATTTCCTTCTGTTCTCATTTCTAACATTGCTGCCATTGTGTCCACTAATTTGGCAAGGTTGCTTTGAATTATGACCTTCCTATTCCGACCATCTGTTTTCTTCTCCCATCTAAATAATGCATTGTCTCTTCTGATCTTTTCCCATTAATGTGATTTGATATGTACCTGTTAACTCTGCAAACTGGGATTTAAAAATGCTTCTCGATCATTCTTAAAATGGTGATTTACACTCTGTCCCTGTAAAAAAAAAAATTAGCTGAATATTCATCTCCTACAGAAGAAATAAAGTAATAAGATTTAAATCTTACCAGTAACCAGAGGATTACTTTATTAGATCTAGGAAATGTTGATTTTTAAAAAAAACTACTTTGCAGGAGCACCTGGGTGGCTTAGTTGGTTACGAGTCCAACTCTTGCTCTTGGCTCAAGTCATGATCTTATGGTTCAGGAGTTTGAGCTCCACATCGGGTTCTGGATTCTGTCTCCCTCTCTCTTTGTCTCTCCTCTGCCTATGTTCTCTCTTTCTCAAAAATAAACATTTAAAAAAATTAAAACTGCTTTGTAAATACCCATTAATGCTGGAGCCATTTGCTATGTTTTACCATTAGGGAATGTATCCCATTTTATTATAAAAAGAAACCTGTATTCCTATATGTGAATGTATGCATGAATATGTATATACATATATATGTATACACATGTATTTACATAAATATAAATACATACAAAAGAGGGAGAAAGAGAGAAAGGAAAGAAGGAACGAATGGAGGGAGGGAGGGAGGAAGAAAGGGAAGGAGGACCAGGGTTAATGGATTAATATCTAACTAACAGGGGTGCCTGGGTGGCTCAGTCAGTTGAGCGTCTGACTCTTGATTTTAACTCGGGTCATGATCCCAGGGTTGTGGGATACAGCCCCCCATCAGGCTCCATGCAGAGCATGCAGCCTGCTTAAGACTCTCTCCCTCTCTCTCTCTCTGTCCCCTCCCGCTCTCTCCAAAAAAGAAATTCTTTTTTAATCTAAGAATCGACAGTGAAAATAAAGATGGGATACAGAGATAGAAGCTTTAAATTTTACTTTATGTCATTTTAAATTTATGGTAAGTTCATATTACTTTATTGGATTTTTCATTATTTAAAAAATCGGATTCCTTTCTTTAGTCCTTAACAAAGACATTTCAAGTCATTTCATTTAATTCTTTCAGGTCACTAGGGCACTTCTAAGTGCAATTTAAAAATACACTAAGATTTTATTTTGAGAAGAGTAAAATATTCAGAAGAGCCTCTGTTCACTACATTATTTTAATCAGAATTGTTAGGAAGTCAGATGAATTACCAATATGCATTTTGAGCCCCTAACCATCTATAAGCACTATGTTTAACCCAAGAGAAAACGGAACTAAAATGATGTTTTCAAGATCTTTATCATCTAGAAGAGGGGCTCATGAATACAACCAAGAGAGAAGGGCAGCAACCCAAATTAAAATAATGACTGGAGATGCTTAGGGGATCTTTCAAGGACGTATCGCTCACTTTAGGGGAGGATATTAACCGCTGGTAGACTTAGGCTAAACATAAAACTATTAAGAACGGAAGAACGGAACATTAACTTTCTCAAGCTCCCTCTCTCTCACCTCCCTCCCCTTCCAGGCACCCTGACTGAGTGACCTGACATTCCATCCAGTGAGGCACGCCACCATCCCAGACTGGGTTGATGAAGTGGAGAGCTTCTATAGGAGGGTGTGGCTCTTGCCTTCTTGGAGGGCAGGTCGCTCCCCTATCACAAAGGGAATGGGATCACTTGATCTTAGCCATCCCTTCCACTGACAAGAACTTGGTAACCATTTCTAAGAGTTGCTGAGAAGAGAGTCGCATATAAGGCCCCGACTGGGGGGTAAGGATGCCAGTGAGAGTAGAAGAGATACACAGAATGATGGAGAAGGATGTGTCTATCCTTGGTATAGGGCAGGTGCAGAGTCTATAGGGTTGTGGCCAATCGACTTCAGAGATAAAGCAAGTAGAGATCCTACCTCACCGCCAATAACTCTTTTACATTTCTTGGTTCTTCCAAATTCGGTCGAACTTTTTAAAAACTTAGCAAAATGTTTCCAGAGACCCTCTGGAATATATCTAAAATATTACTTGAATACATAATCAATTTAAAAATTATTAATGAAGTATTTTCAATTCTTTTTTTTAATACAAAGTTTGAAATCTGGTGTGTAGTTCACACATCTCAGTTTGGACTCGGCCACGATTCAAGGGCTCAACAGCCACATGTGAGTAGTAGCTAGTGGTTAGTGGCTATTGGACAGCACAGACTCTCATTCCAACAAAAATGGCACCAAACTTTCCTAAGGACTGATTATTGCTGGATAAAGAGATCATGGGTGACTTTTTAAAACATATTTAGTCATATTTGAGAGAGAAACAGACAGAAAGTGAGTGGGAGAGGGTCAGAGAGAGAAAGACACAGAATCTGAAGTGGGCTCCAGGCTCTGAGCTGTCATCACAGAGCCTGACGCGGGTCTTGAACCCATGAACAGTGAGATCATGACCTGAGCCGAAGTCAGAAGTTCAACTGACTGAGCCATCCAGGCACTCCAAAGGGTGACTTTTTAAAAAATAACTTTGTAAGGATTGCCTGTGTGGCTTAGTAGGTAAACCATCCGACTCTCAGTTTCACCTCTGGTCATGATCCCATGGTTTGGGGGTTCGAGCCCCGCATCTGGCTCCCTGCTGTTGGTGCAGAGCCTCGAGATTCTCTCGCTCCCTCTCTCTCTGCCTCTTCCCCCAAAATAAATAAATAAACTTTAAAAAATAAAATAAAATAACTTTGGCTTACTGTTCTCCAATAAACACAAATTGCACATGTTTATGTATTTCCGAAACATTGATTTTAAATATCTTTGGCATGCCAGGGGAATTTAAGTGAATGAATCTTCACATCCATGCTCTAAGGCAAGCTATCCTTTTTTAAACAGCACACATGGCATCACCATCAGCCTTCACTCCCACATCTCTATCCATACCTAGCTCCTTTCCACTTGACCGTCCCAAACTTCTCACCCCGCTCCCTGCAGCCCATGCATCCCTCTCCTCCTGCAGATCTTTGGGCTAAAGTTAGAGAATGCCCAGAAGAAATAGTTTTCATATCCTCGCCACTTCTGTGCAAATACTCACCCATGCACATTTTCCAACATGGTTACTGGTATATGACCAAGAGAACTCAAATCCAGATTCTAGAAAGCCCTCTATACGCAGTGCTGTGTCAACATTATTTTAAAATAGGCTTGTTATTTTCCTTTTACATAAAATTAGACACATTCGAAAGCTATTACATATCCCACTTTGGTTTCTTTTAAAAAGAAATTGACCTAAAGATTCTCCACAAACAAAGCTACTTCTGTTTTAATCAAAGAATGCATTTCTCACCTTAAAGAATATGCCTAAATTATGTTTTTGGTGCTTAAATACAGAAGCAGTCAGTTGCTGGAAAATGTGGGCATGAGGTGCACATGGCTTAAGAAGTTAAATGGTTTTGGGGTGCCTGGGTGGCTCAGTCAGTTAAGCATCCCACTTTGGCTCAGGTCATGATCTCACAGTCCGTGGGTTCAAGCCCCGCATCGGGCTCTGTGCTGGCAGCTCAGAGCTTGGAGCCTGCTTTGGATTCTGTGTCTCCCTCTCTCTCTGCCCCTCCCCCACTCTCTCTCTGTCTCTGTCTCTCAAAATAAAATAATAAAGACATACAAAAATTTTTTTAAAGAAGTTAAATAGTTTTGGATTGGTAAACTAAAATGTAGTCACCTGTTTTAAATACCCATAGGTTTTTAAATTCATGCTATACTTTGCTTTCAAATTGCTCTGTTTACCATCCTACTAATGACAGGTTTGTCCCTTTCCCCCCAGGCTGTGAAAGGTGGCATGTAGAACCTTGACCTGGATAGTTACGAGAACTGGATTTCAATCCTCACTGCCAGTAGCCAACCAGCTATCTGACCTTGGGCGCAGCCCAATCACCCTGCTGGAATCAGCCTGCCAGGCTGTAGAAAGGGGGGTGACGGCAGAGTGCTCTCTCAGGCTGCTTCTACCTCGCCATTCCTGACCTTAGCACTGATCTTCCTCTATTCCGTCATCCCTGGGACACTGGTCTCCTCATGCATCTCCTCCTTCCTAAAGGAGAAGATGGCTGACAGCACAGCAAGCAGTGAAACCAGAAAGAAAGGCTGTTTAAAAAAAAAAAAATCTTACACTGAGTCACCTTTCAAGAATGTATCACTCTCTGGTGCCTGGGTGCTCGCTCATGGCGCTGTATCCGTACTTCCAATGAAACTTGCTCTAAGAACCTGGCATTTGTTATGTACTGTTCTCGGGTAATGTTTACACTAGACATTCATCTCTTTTAAGAGCCACTTGTAGGCACAAAACAAACAAGTTATCCATCCAATAGATACAAGTAGCCATGTAAATCGTTCTTAGTGGAGCCTGGAGAATATCAGATCAAAATCAGAGTTTTAATTAGGTCTTTGCACTACCTTTTGATAAGTTACGGAAGATAATTACAGCTCCCCAAACTTCTCATTTCACCTCCCCAGGATCCTGCTGCCTGCTAAAATGTAGCCTGCTGTAAAGAATCACTCCCTATCGCTTAGGAACACCCAAAGCGTCACCCAGGAGAGCCTTCCCTGCTGCAGCACTCCCCACCAAGGCTTAAGTCGGGGGCAGCTAACGTCAGCTGTGGTCTGTTCAGCTTCCACCTGGCCTGATTTTTCATGCTGCCATTTTAAATTAACATAGATTTCTTCTGCAACCTATGACATCTTCTGGTCAGTCTTGGAACACAGTAGGCGTGCATGCACGCGCGCGCACACACACACACACACACACACCCCAGGAAGCTGTACACAAGTGTAATTCAAGACAATTGCAAGTCAGAATTAAACAGCAAATCCAGAAAGCCCACATGCATGAGCTATTTAGCAGAACCCTACCAAGTCAGATGCACTTGCGTTTAATGGACATTTTAAACCCCTAAATCCGAGTTCTCATCAATCCTGTAAAGTTCAAGCTCCCTCCTGCTTTGCAGACCACACTAGTCTCAGACCTCAACAGTGATGTCGCCAAATAATCGCTCCAGGATGGATAAGTGAACCGAGGACTGAAGTGTATAATTGTAACAGAAATAGATGAATGCCTTCTACCAAGAAATGTTTTGGCGCCACGGGGTACCTACCCTGACACCCCCCACCCTCAAGAACCTCCCGAGTGGGGCTTGCAGCGCGGTGGGGGTGTAGTGGTGTCAAGTCCTGCAGCCTGCATCGACAGCAACAGCCTGTGCGTTTGCCCTTAATGGGGAGGAGGGAGGGCAGTGCCCTGGACCAGATTCGTGATCGCAAACCGGGTAGACGTGGGCGCAGAGCCAGATCAAGGACAGCGGGCCCCACGAGGCAGCCATGTTCGCGCTACCCGGGTGGCAGGTGCGTTACCTCCCGGGAAGGTGCCAGGCCCACTCCACCACCGAGAGAGCTGTGAATCCTGGAAGCGGCCCGAGGTGGGGCGAGGGTGGGGGGTAGGGACAGGCCCAGACCCCAGCGGGGCAGCAAGTTGGCTATCAGGAAATGGAAACGCAGGAAAAGCACCCGGAGGTCGGGGCAAAGGATGGGGTTGGGGTGTAGATGGGGGAGGGGCTCAAACGAGGCGGCAGTGCCCCGGGATGGAGCGTCCCTCTCCTGCGCCCCCAAAATCTAGTAGCCAGAGTCATCCACCACCCGGGCAGAGGCCATCTCTCCATTGATTCTGCCCCCCACCCCCGAGACTCCAGCCAGCCTCGGCCACCATCCGCCGGAATTCCGCCCGGAGTAGCGCTACCCGCGGGTTCGGAGGGACAGGGGCCGGCGACGAGGCACAGGGGACGGCGATGGCGGACGCGGCTGCAACGCTCCGGGAGAGGGGGCTGCGGACGCCCTGCGCTCCCAGCCGTGCCCGCCGCGGCTTACCTGCGGGGCGGCGGGCTCCGGGCTCTGCTCTGCGGTGCGGATGCTGCGGCCGCCGAGGGTTGCGGGTGCTGCCGCGGCCGCGACTACTGCGGCGACATCGGGGGCTGCAGCTGCAGTGGCGGAGGCGGCCGTCGGGCGCTTCCCCCTCCCCAGACTCCCGGCGCTCGGGCCCGCCGCCCCCCGCTAACAGCTGGCCCGGCTCACGTGACTTCGGGGCCCACCCCCGCCTCCCCCACCCGGGCCCCGGGGCCGCGCCGCACCCGCTGCGTCTGGGCCGCCGGGGCTGCAGCGCCGCGCTCGGCCCGTTAGGGGAGGGCGCCCGGGAGCAGGGGAGCGGCCGAGAGGGCGACAGTCGCCGCAGAAAGTGGCTCCCTCTTTGCTCGAATTTCTGTCTTGGTCACGTCCGGGGTTGCGGCTCTCTCGAAAGGGGAACTCAGGCTTTCGGGAGCCAGGCCCCCGCTCCCTCCCAGCGCACTCCCGGACTCCGCAGTTTGGTTGCTACGGGTGGGCCTCGGTACCTAAGCGAAATTTCCCCGCGGAAAAGCGTGCCCTGTACTTTGTTGACAAACACGTCCAAGCCAACTCCCTGGTTTTAAAGGTGCCTTCCTGCGCCATGTTGATAAACGAGACCCCATCCAGGGTACTTGGACGTCGAAACCCAAAGAGGTTCAGGAACCCACCCAAGATCACAAGGAAGTAGTAAAGCCCCGATTCCGTACCTGGCTTAATAAATCCACAGACAGGTGACAGGTGTGTTGATGCTGGCATCAAGGTCATTGGTCAGAACATGACTATCGTCTGTTAACAGAACACAGACTCTACTTTTTATAAATTGACAAGGAAAGCCCAACTCAAAGGATATGAAGAGAGAATTCAAAGAAGAAAACAAATGCACATCCAGGCACATGAGAAGATAGTCAAGCTCACTTAACTGCAAATCAAATACACCAGGTAGAATTTTCCATGTCAGATTAGCAAAAATAAAAATGTTTTATAACCTCAATTTTGCATTATCTCCTCAAATAACAAATACATATATAGTCTTTAATCCAAGGATTCCACTTCTGTAATTTCCTATAGATATACTGATACAGGTGTGAAATGATGAGTACAAGGTCATCCATTGCTACACTATTTGTGCTAGCAAAGACAGGAAGCAAATGTCCATTAATAAAGGACTGTTAAATATATCACAGCACATCAATACAATGGAATGAAACCAACAATAAAAAGTTTTAAATGGGAAGGATCTGGGACACCTGGGAGGCTCCCCACTTAAGCAACAGATTCTTGATTTCAGCTGAGGTTATGATCCTAGGGTCGTGAGATCCAGGGCCAATTTGGGCTCCGCTCTGAGCATGGAGACTGCTTGAGATTTTCTCTCTCTCCTTCTGTCCCTCTCCCCCGCTTGCTCTCTCTCTCTCTTTATTTTTCAAACAAAAAAATTTTTATGGGGAGGTTCTATCTCTATGTACTGATATGAAAGATGTGCAGAATATCGTGTGTTATCATCTGTGTGGGGGGTATGTTGGTCCTATTTGCAAATGCATGGAATATCTTTGGAAGAATTTATAAGAAACTGTAATAGTAGATGCCGTCAGGGAAGAGAACTGAATGACAGAATGCAGGGAAGGGAAAGAGATTTTTTTTCATGTCTTTTTGAATGTTATTCCTCTGCTTGTGGTTTGCCACAAGAGTGAATGGAGTGTGGGAGAAGGCTGAGGGAATCAGTGGGGGTCCTGCAAGAAAGAGCAGGGGTCACACATGCTTGGAGCATAAAAGGACCTTATTGCACATTTAGTCCAACCAAGGAAACTGTCCTTTTACCGTGAACCTATTTGTCTTTATATTAGAGTAGGTGTTTTTGGTTTCATTTTGTTTTGTTTTTCAAAGACATAATATAATTAGACCTTGCTTTTCATTCAGACACCCTTTGCCTTTGAATTGGAGTGTTTCCATCAGTGGCTCTTAACATTTGGCAATGTCTGGAGATATTTTCGGTTGTCAAAATGGCAGAGGTGGGGGAGGTCTCTACTTGTATCTAGGGCATAGAGATCAGGGATGCTATTACACCCTAGGATGCAAAGCACCATCTCCCAAAACCAAGAATTATCTGGCCCTAAATATCAATAATACTTAAGAAACTCTGATTGAAACCATTGACATTTAATGTAATTATTGGTATGGTTAGTTATAAATGTAATATCAATATTTCCATTTGTTCCATCCATTTTTTTGCTTGGTTTTTATTATTTTTTCAGTTTCTTTGTTTATTTGAGAGACAGAGACTGTGTGAGTGGGGGAGGGGCCGAGAGAAAGAAAGAGAGAGAACCCCAAGCAGGCTCCATGCTGCAGCAGCGAGCCCAGTGCAGGACTTGAACCCATGAGACCATAAGATCATGACTTGAGTTGAAACCAAGAGTCAGTTGCTCAACTGACTGAGCCACCCAGGTGCTTTTTACATGCCTTCTTTTGAAGAATTGGGGTTCTTTTTAGTATTCCATTTTATAACCATTATTGGCTTACTAATCATACTGGTTTTCTTTACTGTTAAAAAAATTTTTTTTAATGTTTATATATTTTTGAGAGAGAGAGAGAAAGTCAGAGGGTGAGTAGGGAAGGAGGAGAGAGAGGGAGGCACAGAATCTAAAGCAGGTTCCAGGTTTCGAACTGTCAGTACAGAGCCCAATGTGGAGCTCAAACTCACTGCAAGATCATGACCTGAGCTGGTCAGAGGCTTAACTGACTGAGCCACCCAAGTGCCCCTGTGTGTTTTACTTTTCATTGCTCTAGGATTTACAATATGCATCTTAAACCTATCACTGTCTACCTTCAAATAATAGAATTCCAGGTACAATTACAACAGTATTCTTCTATCCGCCACCCCTCCTCACCTTTACTGCCATTGCTGTCATTGATTGTAGGTGCAGGTTTGATGGTAGTGAACTCTCTCCAGTTTTGTCAGAAAAAGTCATTACATCATTTTCACTTTTGAGACAGTTTCACTGGGTATACAATTTTTGACTGACAGCTTTTTTCTCTCAGCATTTTAAAGGTACCATTCTATTTTCATAAGACATTGTCAGAAGACTTGCAAAGTTTCTGAAGAAAAGTCTGTGTTTGTCTGGAGGCCTCAAAAAACTATCCATAGAACTCCCCTATGACCCAGAAATAGCACTGCTGGGGATTTACCCAAGGGCTACAGGAGTCCTGATGCATAGGGGCACATGTTCCCCAGTGTTCATAGAGGCACTTTCAACAATAGCCAAATCATGGAAAGAGCCTAAATGTCCATCAACTGATGAATGGATCAAGAAGATGTCATATATATATACAATGGAGTACTACATGACAATGAGGAAGAATGAAATCTGGCCATTTGTAGCCACATGGATGGACCTAGAGGGAGTCATGCTAAGCGAAATAAGTCAGGTAGAGAAGGACAGATACCATATGTTTTCACTCATAGGTCTAACAGGAGAAACCTAACAGAGGATCATGGGGAGAGGAAGGAGGAAAAAGAGTTAGGGAGAGGGAGGGAGACAAATCATGAGAGACTCTTGAATACTGAAAACAAACTGAGGGCTGAAGGGGGAGGGGGAAAGGGGAAGGGGGTGATGGTCATGGAGAGGGACACTCGTGGGGAAGAGCACTGGGTGTTATATGGAAACCAACTAGACAATAAACTATTTTAAAAAGTCTGTGTTTGATTATCTTTCTTCCTCTGTACATAATATGTCCTTCCTCCCACCCCATGGCTGGTTTTAAGCAATATGATTATGATATGCCTTAGTCTGTTTTTTTTTTTTTCATGTTTATCCCACTGGGGTTCAATGAGCTTCTTGAACCTGTAGGTTTATAGTTTTCATCCAATTAGGAAGATTTTTCATCATTATTTCTATACATATTTTACCCATTGTACACTGCCACTCCCAAATTCAGGGACTGCAATTATATACGGGTATTAAATGACTTGATATTGTCCTACAGGTCACTAAGTTTCTGTACTGTGACCCCCCCCCCCAGTCTTTTGTCTCTGTATGATTTTGAATAATTTTTCTTAGTATTTCAAGTTCATTTATCTTTTCTTCTACAGACTCTAATCTACTGTTAAAGCCATCAGTGAAATTTTTGTGTCAAATATTTTCTTTTTCATCCCTTAGAGTTATATGTGGCTCTTTTTATATTACCCATTTCTCTCATACATATTTTCTTTTAAATCTCTCATCATACTCATATTTTAATAGCTGTTTTAAATTATTTGTATGCTAATTGCATCATTGGTTAATTTAAAAATTTTTTAACATTTATTCACTTTTGAGAGAGAGAGAGACAGAGTATGAGTAGGGGAGGGGCTGAGAGAGAGGGAGACACAGAATCTGAAGCAGGCTCCAGGTTCTGAGCTGTCAGCACAGAGCCTGACATGGGGCTCAAACCCACGAACTGTGAGATCATGACCTGGGCTGAAGTCAGATGCTTAACTGACTGAACCACCCAGGCACCCTTATCATCGGTCATTTTTAATCGATTTTTATTTATCAATTTGTCTCTTGCCTGTCTCTCTTGTAGTTTTTCATCAGATGCCAGACTTTGTGAATTTTCTGTTGCTGAGTAATAGATTTTTTTTTGTATTCCTTTAAAGGTTGTTGAATTTGTTCTGGCAGTCAGTTATTTAAGAATCAGCTTGACCTATGTGAGGCTTGTTTATAAACTGTTTAGGGGAGGTCTGGGGTAGCTTTTTTTTTTTTTAATGTTTACTCATTTTTGAGAGAGAGAGACAGAACACAAGCAGAGGAGGGGCAGAGAAAGAGGGAGACACAGAATTTGAAGCAGGCTCCAGGCTCTGAACTGTCAGCCCAGATCCTGACACAGGGCTCGAACCCATGAGCTGTGAGATCATGACCTGAGCTCAAGTCGGACGCTCAACCGACTGAGCCACCCAGCACCCCTGGGGTAGCTTTAACTCTATGGGTACTTTAGCCCTTCTACTAAGGTATGACTCAATAGGGGCTCTAATAAATGTTCCATGCAATCAGTAAAGTGATCCTGGCTGGTAGACACTTGAGCAATTTCCAGTTTTGTGTGAGCTCTGCAAAGTTTTTGGCACGCAGCTCCCAGTAGTTGTTCCTTCCTCAACCTTGTGGAGATTCATCATTTGCATGCATAGACTGGCATTCAGTCGATGACTAAAATGCAAATATCTAAATTTCTTTTCCATTTAGTTTTCTGCAGAACTCTGCCCACATATTCTAACTGCTTTGACCTTCCTGAACTCTGATCACTCTTTCCTCAACCCCACAGGACAACTGGGCTCTGTTTTTGTTTCCCATGTCATTTCCACATACGGTTCAGGAATTGCCTCCACACAGAAAACTGAGGGCATTGTAGATCTCATTTCATTTGTTTCCTTTCTCTTGAGAATCACAGTCCTGCTCTGCCAGTTGACCAATGTCTGAGCCATGTGGTCTCATCTATTTTGTCCAGATTTCTAGCTGCCTACAATAGGGTAGCAAGTCCCAGCAATTTTTCCTTCCTGGGAAGATGTGGAAGGCTGGGAACACTCATCCTAATACTGCTAAGGAACCAAATGGACTGATACAGAATCAACTAGGCCCATTATTTTATGAATTATAAATTATAGAAGTTCTTCAACATGCCTAATTTAACAAGAAACATTTATGGAACACCTGTAGCAGGAATTGTACTTTGGCTACAAAGATGTAAAAGGCATATCCTTTGTAGCCCCTCCTCTCAGGAAATCAGAGGCAGGAGAAGAAATTAATTAAGTATAAAGGTAATATATGCATATATTCCACATTCCCATCACGTACATAAGAGTTATGCACAGATAAGTATGTTGATCTAGCATATTGGGAAATGTAAACAAGTATGAAAGATGATCATAAATGAGGGTTATCCAAACATAGACCATCTAGAAAAATTGACAATATTGCCTTTTCTTCTAAGCAGTGTTATTGTCTAACGGACCTCGTACAATGATTTTGAAGAGCTGAAGTACATGTGTAATTGAGAAACGCCTTTAACACATTACTTATAGAGGTATTTTCCACTTAGTGCTTCTTCTGGTGTGTAATTGTAGCAGGAAGAAAAGGATCTGTCACTGGGCAGATCTCATGGGGATGAACAACAGACAGTATTACGTGAGTGAGACACTCACATATGGGTAAGAAAGCCTGTGTAATTGCTTTGTATGTAATCTTATGAGAACCAAAAGAGGAGCTGAGAGAAAAGCCTTCAAAAAAAATGAGAAAGAAAACACCAGTTAAGATTAGTCAGCCACCTGCCTAATTCTATGACAACCATGTTTAAGAGGTTATTTTTCTGAATTTGGTTACCATAGAAACAAACCTTTAGATGCCCTTAAATCAATTTACAGAATTACTGCCCATATCAAGTATAGGCAACCCTGAGAGATTTTAAAGTATTAAATCTGTTTTTAAATCATTTTTAGAAATTAAATGAGCCATCAAACCCTTTGGATATGTAATTCGGAGAGCCATAAATTGTATTTTGGCAAAAGGTATAAAATCATATTTATTATAATTAGGTGATGGGCTTATAAATTCAATTATTCAAATGTATCATTTCAATGAATGTCTCCTATTTAATTTGAAATAACAGTTCACAAATGTTCCGGATCCAGTTTTAAAAACAAATTATGTATGCATCACACTCGTTGCTGTACCTCTAGGAGTCATTCATGGGTTTAGCTCATGTACAGATAAATTTAAAGGAAAATGACTGAGGCCTTGCCTTGTCATCATCAAAGAACAGAATAAAGGATTCTCTGATCAGACTGGGGGTTTCAACCTAATCCTGTCTTGCTGATGTTTTCCTAGTTTACACGTGTGGAAAAGGTCCACCCCATGCTAGGCACAGTTTTAAAACAGAACTTGTATTTAATATTGTAGTGATACCTGAGGCCAACTTTTAATAGATATGAGCTTATCCAGAATTGTAGAAGTTGAGCCTCTTAGATCTGCAATTTAACACCACTGCTTACTTAAGATAATACAGGACTTTCAACAGAAGTTACTGTGAGTGGGGTGCCTGGGTGGCTCAGTCGACTAAGTGACGGACACTTGGCTGTCTCAGGTCAAGATCTTGTGGTTTGTGAGATGGAGCTCCATGTTGGACTCTGCTGAAAGCATGGAGCCTGCTTGGGATTCTCTCTCCTCTGTCCTCCTGTGCTTTCGTGTGCACACTCATTCTCTCTAAAAATTAATTAATTAAAGAAAAAGAAGTTATTATTAGTTGTTTTCCAATCTTCCAAGAACTAAACAAAGTCTGTCTAAATTGCTGTAGGAATTTTGGCTTCAGGTAAAGGAGGACTTATTTCATGCTACCAGTGATTAAGCAATGATCCTACCTATTGAGAGAATTTATAAAATTTCTGACTCCAGAGGAAGAGTATTTTGTTTTGGACATGCTTCTGTTTTTCATGAAAGAGCAGAAAATTAAGAGCAGAAAATTGGTATCATTTTGTTTCCTATTGGATTAATTACCTGGCTTTTAGAGAATTGGAAATAATCTAAGATATGGGAAGATTTTAGTTTTTAAATTCCTAATTATTCTTCACTCTCCTTTCCATTGACTTTCTACTTTTCAGTCATAAACCAAGCACTAGGTTTTTGCTATTATTACATCCCTTATACCAGCTCTTACATGTACAAAGGATTTAACTTTTTGTGTGCAGAGTGATTTATTCCTTGGAGTTGGAATCTGTGTCTGGTTCATTTTAATTTTCAAAAAGCATCTATCATATGTTTTGAAACAAAAATTGAGCAGAAATGGTTTTATTGTCATATGAATTTCTCAGATAGTCAATTTTTCTTTACTGTGTATATAGAGAAAGGATTGAGCTTTAAGAATTAGTAGGAGATTTCTAGAACAGGCAAGTAAATAAATTGGTGGTTGCTAAGGGAGTTGGGGAAAAGACGGGATTGATTACTTGGGTATGGGGGTTTCTTTTTGATAAGAAAAATGTTCTAAAATTGATTGTGGTGATGGTTGCACAACTCCGTGCATATGCTAAAATTTACTGAGTTGTAAAAAAAAAAAGTCTTTGTATTACATATTTTTATTTTTTAAAAAATACCCTAAAAAGAAAAAATGACAACCACTGAACATTGCTCAGCTCAGAGGAAATAGGCCAATGATAAAGAATGAAGAGTTTGGGGGCACCTGGGTGGCTCACTTGGTTAAGCAACTGACTTCAGCTCAGGTCATGATCTCACCGTTTGTGGGTTCGAGCCCCACGTCAGGCTCTGTGCTGACAGCTAGCTCAGAGCCTGGAGCCAGTCTTTGGGTTCTGTGTGTGTATGTCTCTCTCTGACCCTCCCCTGCTCACGCTATCGCTCTCTGTCTCTGAAAAATAAAAAAAATTTTTTTAATTAAAAAAAAAATAAAGAATGAAGAGTTTTGAAGAATTGTTGCCATAGTAGGAAAATGTTAGGAAAAAAGAATCCAAGGAGCAGAGTTGATTTAGCGTTCAGTCCTAATGTGAGTCAGAATCAAGTAACTTTAGTAGGCTGCTTAATTTTCTTAAAATTTTTGATACAAAACAGAAAACCTTGAATACTAATGCACGTGGCAAGAAAAAAAAAGGCATGTGACATTTTGTAAAAGATTATATACTTTATAAAATTAAGCCAAAACAATGTATGGAAAAACAAGAGAGAACAATTACACTGTGGGGAAATTTGGCAATTGAAATGGGGATTTCATTGTAAGATCCTTTTTAGTTCTTCCCTATTTTCCTGCAAGTAAAATGTCTCTTATTTTAAGTCAAATCTCCTGTATTAATATTAGTTCTTTTCTTGGTTATTCTATAAAGGATATTACCCATTTAATTTAATTTAGCTTTTAACTTAAGAGCTACTTTAAAAAATCTAGGAGTATCTGGGTAGTTCAGTGGGTAAAGCAACTGACTCTAGATTTCAGCTCAGGTCTTGATCTCATGGTTTGTAAGTTTGAGCCCCATGTAGGGTCTGTGCTGACACTATAGAACCTGCTTAGGATTCTCTCTCTCTGGCCTTCCACTGCTCTCTCTCTCTCTCTCAAAATAAACATGTAAACTTAAAAAAATATATAAAATAAACAGATCTAGACTGTCTCAAGCAAAATGTTTTCTGCACAAAATAGCTTACACAACAATTCAAGATATGATCATAACAGGAAAAGATAAAAAAAGACACTTGTATGTGGTTGAATGTTATAATACCCTAGCCTCCTGCCCAGAGGTAAAATTATTATCAATTATAGTAACATAAAATACATTCCAGCAGAGTAAGTCCAACAAATGAATGAGAAAATGTTCTGAGAAATTCAAAATTAAAGTCCAAAGAGTCTCCCTACCCTTACTTCATTCTTTATAATAATGAGAAACGTCCCTCAAAACCTCAATTCACATTGTGTATGAAATGTTTTTACCATAACTGTTTACCAGAAAAGAAACTACCTTTATCCCACAGCAGTGTGGAATTTTAAAGAAATGACTTGTAAATTCCCAGAAATCCCCAAGTGAGATACAATTTAACTGTTACTAAAGACAAAGGGGACAGCATTCACTTTACTCTAGATTTTTAGAGTAAAAAACCTTAGCAAACATCTCATGTAATTTGTTTTCAGGTCATAAAATAAAATTACTGTTAGTCTAGCTCCTAGGCACTTAGATTGGCTTTGTAAATTATTGGCTGACTCACACTCACGACAGTCATACATTTTATGCCAGAGACTTTATTAGCAGTACAGGAACACAAACAAATGGTAAACAGAAGAATCCTTGGTTCGTGTGCTAGGTGTTTGCAGATCTCCAGAATCTTCCAACTGTTTGTATGCTTTTCTTTTCCTTAACAATAATCTATATATATCAAAATGAGCCACTTAATCCCTTTGGTAAACCAAACCTGAAGGGACTAAAAAAGATTATTGTTGGTTTTACATGGAGAACTACTTTTACCTAAATTGTAAGTGAAACGTAGAAATATAGGCAAAATACGGAAAGACAGATTCCAAATTGACCAAAAGGAAGTTTAATGGCATGGTATAGGCAAGTTTTCAAGAGAGAACATTTCAATGATTATCTTTGATACAAAACTATATGTATACATATTCATATATATGTATAATTTGTTCATAATATATGTATATATTATACA
This sequence comes from Helogale parvula, assembly GCA_004023845.1. NCBI lineage: Eukaryota > Metazoa > Chordata > Mammalia > Carnivora > Herpestidae > Helogale > Helogale parvula. The sequence continues at coordinate 87,130 of PJEM01004050.1, read as the reverse complement.
GGGCACATAGTTTATATACCATACACAACACATACATATATACTTATTTTTTAAGAGAAATCTCTTGACTGTATATTCTTCTAAAGGTGTGGGGTATAGATAATCCTGAAACAATAATACTGAACATTAATTCTGGGAAAATCTAGTACTCTTTTCTCTCTTCTGCTAGGGAAGAAGAACATCTAACTTTTTGCTCTAAGAATTTAAAGTCATAAAAAATTCCTAACCCTGGGGAAAACAGTATCTCCACACAACTTATCCTTTTGACTGTACGTTCAATTTTATGCACAATGAGTTTCCCAATGACCAATGCTTTACAGAACACAAGAAAGAATATTAAAATAAAAATATAGAAGACTACATATTCAAGGGCAGGGAATTTAGTGAAGTTAATCATCTCTCAAATTAAGAATCTTAGACCACCTGCATCAATATCATCCAGCAAGTGGGCTAAAATGCAGATCCACGGGCCCAGCCTAAGAATGAATCAGAATCTCTGGGGAAAGGGATCAGGAATCTGCATTTTCCACACATACGCCACGCATTTCTGGTATACGCTAATTTTGATCACTGCTAAATTTCTGCAATGTTTAGGAAGCAAAGCATGCCTCTCATTGTATTTGAGGATGGAACTAAAAACCAATGTTTATAAGGGCTTTGTGTTCTGTCAGCCTGGAGCAAGGAGCTGAAGGTAGCAGAGGCAAGGCTGAAAGCAAATGCAAAACAATGTTTTAAAGAGAGAAAAGAATTTACCTTCAAATAAGGACTCCAAACCCGTATGTAAGAATGTATGGATTTCATCATAATAAAGAGAATATGCAAATATTACTAAATAGAATGCTACAGATATTAGGAGAGAGAAGTATTTTAATTTTCATGTTTTCACATGGGTGTATGAATGTATAATCATGCTTGAGATTTAGGTTTCAATTCAAACAGAAGTGGGTAAGAAACAAAAATAAAATAAATCAAAACACCCTTATGACCGAGTGCTCTGAATCTCTGTTCAAGTTCCTTGTTATTTTTTCCCCAGGGTCATTGTTACAATGATAGGTCCCTTTTTTAATAAAAAGGTGAAAGATGTATTTTTTCCAAAACATTCCACCAAGTCCCTTTTTCTCCTCTTGCAATTTTCAAACAACACTGAGAAATCATCCATACATTCAATTCAGTAGCGACAGATACCATGCTCATAGCTAATAACACTGTAGGTGTAGAGAAGTTCCTATATATCATGAGTGAATATAAATTCATTTCCACAAGGAAAGATTCAAATGGCTGATTCCTCTTCTGAATCAGAAGTCATTGTTTCTTGTTTCTTGTTATTTTTTTATTGCAACCCAGCATTTCATTTAATTACATAAGGTACTTTACAGGGCTCATTTACTTACTAGGCATTAATCATCATAATGTCCACCTGTGACAAAATAAAATCCCAAGCCAAAACAATAGTGAAAACTACCACCAAAACCAAACTAAGTAAAACCTAACACATACACTTTTCTCTGGTACCAAAATTCACCGGTAACTACTGCCTGCAATTCTCAATGTTTAATGCTTATTTCAAAACACTTTAAACCAAAGACAAGGGCGCCTGGGTGGCACAGTCAGTCGAGCGTCTGACTCTTTTTAAAAAAAATTTTGTGTCTTTATTTTATATTGGGGGGGGGGGGGCAAAGAGAGAGAGGGAGGCACAGAATCTGAAGCAGGCTCCAGGCTCTGAGCTGTCAGCACAGAGCCTGACGCTGGGCTCAAATTCAGGGACTGTGAGATCATGACCTGAGCTGAAGTCAGACACTTAACCAACTGAGCCACCCAGGCGCCCCAAGGTTCTGACTCTTGATATGGACTCAGGTCAGGATCCTAGGGTCATGGGATCAAGCCCCGCATCAGGCTCCCCACTGAACATGGAGCCTGCCTGGGATTTTCTGTCTCTTTCTTTGCACCTCTCCCCGACTCGCACACTCTCTCTAAAAATAAAAATAAAAATAAATTAATATTTAAAAAACAAATAAATAAAGTAAACAGAGCACACAATCAGAGGCAGGTTCCAAGTGTCACTGCATCCCTCTCCTACCATTACCTATCCGTCTTCCCCATCCAGTTTCAATGTAAAACCTAGAAGAACAGTTAAGAAAATCAATAAAGCTGCTGAGGAAACTGGTACTTGAAGACTTTTTCACAAAACCAATCATTCCCCAAATAAAGTTTATTTTGAGAGGAATACAACATGGTCATATAAACTTACATAGGACATATCTAGCAATACTAATGAGTCAAATTATATTACAAGTGAGTCACAGTTCATGTCTGATTAGTCCCATGAATGGAAAGGCATAAAAGTGTAGCTAAACCCAAGGCAGATACTTAAAAACAACCATAACCTATTTATAGGCTTTCATTTCGTGCTTGTGTCTAAATATTTAGATAAGAATTGGTGTAAATCACATATAAAGAAATATGCTGTCCAGATCATCACAATTCTTTTTGCTTTGCCCGCTCTGCCAGAGACAGCATCACCAGTAATGTCTCTACAAGGTGGCACCATGTGACAAGATCTCTCTCCTTCCCAACGAACACAGCATAAGGCTTTCTGTATTGTGGTTTATAACTCCTGAGTTGAGGAAAATAGCAGTGACAATTAAAGAGTTGTTTGTTTGTTTGTTTTACGTATAGCTGATTTCATTAGGAAAAGGTGTTATATATGTTCTTCCCAAGAACTTTATGTTTTGGTGGGGAAAATGTCAACAGATAAGTGGCAAAAGTAGCCTGTATATGATGTAATAATTGTTCGTAATTCTCTAAAAACAAAACAAAACAAAAAACCCTGGGGGTAAATAAGCATGAAAGGACTCCGACACACATGCCTGGATCTCTTCACAGCACAGGGTTTTTAGGCAATTCAGTGCTAAACCCAAGACCTATTCCATGAAACCAGAGCCCTTCCTAGATCAAGGGAAGAATTCAAAAGCACCCGCAACAGCCAGTTCACCATCTTCAAAGGATAAAGGCCCAAAGACAACAGAGTTGACTGCTTTGAGAGCAAAGTGAAGAGAGAATTCAGTCCAACGAGTTCAAAGGCAAGTTTTACTTTTTCAATAGTAAAGGGCAATACAAAGATAATGAACTTGGGGACCCCTGGATCTGTTTGCACAAGTTAGCTGTTGACCTCGGGCAAAACAATCCGCCTTTTTGAAGGATAATGTCCTCATCTATAAAATAGGTACAGTAAGATCCACCTGCTTTTTTCACAGGGCTCAGAGCAATGAAAATCAAAGACAATTAGGCACTTGAGATCACTTTGTAAATGATAAAGAACTATTCTTAGTAAATAGATTTGGGAGCTTTTTTTAAAGGAAAAAGATAAAAGCCAATTTCAGGTAAAATTATAAAATCATCCATTTTTTGACCCAGGACATATTTCTATAAATAGTAGCAGCTATTAGTAATAGATTTTATTCATTAATACACCAGGAAGGGTAATCTGCTAGACTCAAACACTGACTGGAAACAACTCTACCTCAGCAACAATGTTTTGACACATTATTACAAAGAACCAGGCACATAATTTGTCCTATTTCTCATTATAGGTTATTAGTCAGTAGGAACCAAAGCTTATTTAACTTAAGTCCTGGGCAGAATGTTTCAATGTATACATACTTATAAGTTGTTAACTTTGTTACTCATGTTGGCATCACACATCTCCTCAGTAGAGCAGTAACTGTTCTCAAGCCCAAATCAACGTCTGTTTTCCTCTTTTCCTCAAGCAGAGACTCACAGGCAGTCACAGACACACTGTTTCATTATAACATGAAAAATAGTAACCCTCAGGCTATTGCAAAAGGTTTCTCAAATGTCAGTATCTAACACGGAGAACATTGAGGGAATTAGAGGGTGCTGATTTGTGCTATAACTTGGTCTTAATGTTTGGCATGATCCTGGCTGCAATATTTTAAAATTACAAGTAAGCAAGTAAAACATAAGGCTTCATATGTGAAAGTGGAAGATAGTCCAGCAGTCTTCTATTCAAAGACAAATTAATTTTTTCTTCCCAATAACTCACCAGAAAGAAATGGACACTGAGGAATCCTAAGGGGTTCTTCAAACAATATTCAGAAAAACATATAAAACAAAAACAGAACAAGAAAATAAGACTTTCTTTTAAAATGGTTGTCCTGTCTTTAAGGATGGATGCCATATAAAATGGGCAGATGTATCTTTATAACTCATCATGTTTATATGTAAATTCTCTGGCAGATATAAATCCATCTTTGTCTTCATCTTCTTTATCAAAAATATCTTCCACCAAAACATCATGATGACTTTCATTCACCACTGCGCCATGCTTTTCAAACTCCTTCTTTAAATACACTTTAACCTACAAAATAATGGGTCTCGTTAATAATTCTAAACATAAGATACCCACATCAAGCCGGTTAATATCCAGAGTGGACTGGTAGTTTATTTGATTATATATAACGATGACTAACCAACTACTTACAGTATATCATTGGGTATATTTCCAATGACGGTAAAGGAATTATGAGGAATTTTTTCTCCTTAAAAACTGTTGCTACACTGCTACAGTGTGGACACAGAATATTGCTCAGAGGCAAAGAAACCGTTTATTTCATCCTATGGGGCTCCTGGGTGGCTCAGCTGGTTATGCAACCCTGTCTTATTTTGGCTCAGGTCATGATCTCAAGGTTCCTGGGATTGAGCCCACAGTGGGGCTCCCGTACTGATAGCTCAGAGACTGCTTGGGATTCTTTCTCTCCCTCTCTCTCTGCTCCTCCCCCTCCCACTCTCTTTCTTGCAAAAAAATAAATAAATAAATAAATATGCTTTAAAAAAAAAGAAAAAGAAAATCACCCAGTGAAAGTATACTATCTGTTCTTAATCTGAGTCTAAATAAAACCAATGATTTGAAAAACTGTAGGGTTTCATGGCATTGACTTAATCAGATCTCTGCCTGTGGTCAGAATTCCAGGTATTTCTCTTAAAATCAGATTAAATAATGGCATTAAAATTTTATTTTAAAATTTTTAAAATTTTATTTTTTAAATTCTAGTATAATTAGCATAGTGTTACACTAATTTCAGATGTACAGTATAGTGAGTGATTCAACAGTTCTATACATTACCCAGTCTCATCATGATAAGTGTGCTCTTAATCCCCTTCACCTATTTCACCCATCCCCCCACCTGCCTCCCCTCTCCTAATGGCATTTTTTAATTTAAATGTCTGGTAATAGTCCATGCTGTGGATCTGGCTATGATCATGCCTCATGACCTCCCAATCTCAGAAATTAGAGCAAAATCCAGCCTGATAAGTGCTTACACTAAAAATTTCCACTCTCATTCAGATATTTAAAGATATAAACAAAATACTGTTCCCAATTACCCACTGGATTTACCATAATGCCGTTTAACCTGTATTTTCATTTTTAATCAAATCCCTATTACTCCTTCAGTTAGATCAGTAATTTCAAATCCTCCTTCCTCCCCTATCACCGATATACAAACCATATGACATATTTATTTTTAAGATTAAGGAGATTTAATGCAGCTGTTTAAAAAAAAAGGATGATAAAGCTATATGGATTAATGTAGACTATATCTCTAGGATATACTGTGAGAATAAAGCAAGATGCCAAATAGCATGTATATCATGCTATTATTTTTGCGTAAGAAAAGGGAAATAAGAATATGTATTCATGTTTGCTTATATTTGCATAAAGAAACACTGGAAAGATAAATTAGGAACTAATAAAACTGGATGTGGAAGGGGGTAGATCACATAGTAAGAGAGGATATGGGTGGGAGAAAGACTTCTTAATAAACACCTTTTTCAAATGGATTGATTTTTTTTAACCATGTGAAAGTGTTATCTATTTAATGTTTTGTAAATGAAAGGTTATTAAAATTATCTTGTACAGAAAATAGTCCTATGACTGGTAATATTATGAGATGTTATAAATTTAGTAGCTGTAGATGATGACCGTATGAGTTCATAAAAACTTCACTTATTTAAGACAATCATTTCCTGGCCATTAGAATGAAATCGATCAAAACATAAAAAGCGACTTGTGACCAGTCAAGCCGCAATGGAGAATATGGGCAGACAAAAAAGACTGAGTAGGTATCTACCTCCAATTCCTCCCCCACAGCAACCAGACTAAGACAGGTATGTGTAAAAATGGCCCCGAAAGCCTAAATAAATTATAGGGAGAAGACGTCTTCCTTTTTCCTTACTCAAACACCAGAAGTAAGATGGGGATGGGAAAAGTCAACTGCTCAACCAGAGTCCTCTTTCCCCAGGTGCAACCCAGAACAAAAGAATCCAGCATGTGGTCTGTTTGCTGCTAACTTCTAGGAAATTACAACAAAGTGCATTTAACAGCCAGTTTACAGTTACAAACCGAAATCATCAACTGGAGATATTTCTCAGGACATGGATGTTTCTTATATAACAACTCCAAAGTGGGAATTGCCTTAGCAAAATAGATCTTTCAAAAACTCAGGGGGAGGGCAAGATACAGTAGACCTTAAGTGTGGTGGGGCAGGGGTCGGGGGAGGGGGAAGCAAAAGAATGAATGGTGTTTTTTAAGTCTCAATATATCTCTCTCTGAAACAATGATTTCCTATTTTTTATTCAAAGTATCAGTATTATAAAAAAACTTATAAATAATATTTTATCCAAACAAAAATAAATTTTCTTTATAAAATATATTTTTAATAGGTGAGAAGAAACAAACAAACAAAGGAATAAGAGGAAGGAAAGATCACCTCATCTTTAGAGAGTTTCCAGTCATCATTAAGATCCATTTCTTGGAATGACTCATGGGATCTTGGTCCGTTTCGAATCTCTAAGAGATCAATGTTGAATATCAGTGTACTCTCTGGGGGAATTTTACCTGACATGAAGAGAGAGGGAGGTTAAGTTTTATTTAAACAATCCCAAAGTTCTGATGACAGAAAACTTATGACACTGAGCAAAATATTCTTTTGATAGAATTAAATGAAGAGCTTTCCTAATATTATCACATATGATGTAAATTACTTATCACCATATTTTACTCAAACAAATAGAATAGAGAAGAAATCATCCAAACTAGCAGATCCAAAGCAGTCTGTGTTTGGCTTTTCAATTACAAACTGTTTTGTGTGCACACATATACATACAGATGTACCTAATGGCCTGGTATTAAATTTCACATGTAATTATGATATTATATATATACATGTCAAGAATGACTTAAAGGGCTGTAGATAATTCAGAGTTAATTATAGTACAAGTGATTTACTAACCTTGGTGGGGGGAGGGAGGGTCACAAAAGTCCTGACCTAGATATACGGATAGTACTGCCATTTCTACCACTAGGAGGCAGTATCTAACTGAGATCTGGTGTCCTACTAACTGGTATTAAAGCTTAACCTTGCCCCTCTTTAAGCCTATTTTCTCATCTATAAAATGCAGAAGTCTGTTGGAAGGATGAAGGAAGATAAAGCCATGCAAAACATTTAGCATTCTGCTTCATAAATAGTAAGCTCTCAATGTATTACTAAGATATAGTTCTCTTAGAAACTTTAAAAACAATACAGAAATGTTCAATTTCAGAGTTAGGAAACACCTCCTCTGACATATATGTAATTATATATATGTATTATGTGTATATATATATGTATTCTGAAGAAATTTCATGAGAGAAAAGAAATTAAAACAAATTTCTGAGAAGGGAGATAAGAATCTTTATTTAAAAAATTAAAAGAGCTTTATTAAAGTCCCAGGGACCTTTTTAAAAAGATGCTCTCTGGGCAGCATAAATAATTTTTTTTCAGTTTGTTTCCTTATAACCATATTTAACATAAAGGTCTGGGTAAACATTATAAGTATTTCTTAGTTCCTCCCCCGTCCCAAATCCCACATACTTCCATGAAAGAGCATTTGTTAAGTATTAGAGAGAACAAAACTTATACTGTGTGCCCACGCTTACCATTCCAGGCCTAGACAGGGAAGGGGCATGCACTACGTCGCTGATAAAACTGGTGTCTTTCCAAAGGAGGCATGCAAACGTGGCTACAAAATTAGTGTTAAATACGTATTAGCAGAATTAGTTTCATAGCTCTCAGTTTGGAGGAAATGACTCAAATTTAGAACTCTATTTGTTAAAAAGCAAAATTGAGTTAAATATAGTATGGAGGAAGAGTATTGGACTAATTCTACATGTATATTAAAGATGAGGCAATAAAGATACGAGCAGGAAGGTGAAAGAATACATTTGAACATCAGAGAAACATTGTCTAGATACTTGATTTTCTTCTCTAAAGAGATGAATTTGGTTAGTAAACTCCATTCTATGCATGAGATTCATATAGCAAGTTCCATTTTAGAATATAATGTTACACATGACATTTACTTTCTTCTCGGGAAACTGGGGCTAGGATTCTCACTTTGTAACTGGTTAAGCTTAGACCCAAGGATACTGTGAAGTGAAGTCTGTTATTTCTACAGTATCGAAGTGGTTCCCTATCTGGTTCTGATGACAACTGAACAACTTTTCTTCTTCATTATGTAATACGTGCCCATTGTAGGAAATTTGGAAGAGACAAAACCATGAATAAAAATAATTCTGACCCATCGATTGTCATCATTCTTAATTATTTCCTTGTGAGTCACTCTGTATGTGTGTATACTTTTTTCTAATACTTACTGTTGGATATAGTATAGCTTTATTTTCCACTTTTATTTATAACATATCTTACACATTTGGATATAATTTTTTAATCCTTGAAATGCCATTTTTAAATAACTGGGCCATATTTTATTTAGTTAAACCCTTCTTAGTATGCATTGAAGTTGGTTTCAATATTTTTGCTATTAGAAACAAAGTAGTGGGGCGCCTGAGTGGCTCAGTCGGTTAAGCTTCGGACTTTGGCCCAGGTCATGAATTTGCATGGTGAGTTTGAGCCCCGCATCAGGCTTGCGGCTGTCAGCACAGAGCCCACTTCGGATCCTCTGTCCCTTGCTCTCTGCCCCTCCCCCTGCTTGTATACATTCCCTCTCAAAAATAAATAAACATTTTAAAACAATGTAGTAATGGACATCCCTGTACACAAATCTTTCTCCTGATACCTAATTATTCCCTTAGGTTAAATTAGAAAGGAAATATATCCTGTGCGGGAAACATCATCTGGCCTCGTGCAAATAGCCCTTTGGAAAGCTGCACGGCTCCCCACTCAAACAGCAGGCGTACATGCCTGGAACACGCTAGCACAAAGTCTCATGGAATCAGCCAGGCCATTTGCTTCTATTTTATTAAACTCATTTAATGAATCATTAAATATGATTCATTTATAAAACCTGTCGCTCCATCAGGTTTTATAAATGAATCATTAAAAAGTTATAAAACAACTTTAACACAAGAATGAAAACAACCCTCCCCAAAAAGCTTTGTTATAGAAAACTTCAGTTGTAAGGCTCGGGGGTGTAGCTCAGGGGTAGAGCATTTGACTGTAGAAAACTTCAGTGGTGAGTCCCCTGCAGCCCATATCTAAACCTCATTTAATACCTGAATAATCTATATTTCACATGTTCAACTCATCGAAACACTTATGTGCATTGTTAAAATAAATTGATGAGTTTCAGCTGGGGAGGATGAAAACATTCTGGAAGTGGAGATTGGTGATGTCTGTACAATAGTGTGGATGCTTGTAATGCCACTGAAATGTACAGTTAAAAATGGTTAAAATCTAGGGGTGCCTGAGTGGCTCAGTTGGTGAAGCATCCGACTTTGGCTCAGGTCATGATCTCACAGTTTGTGAGTTTGAGCCACTCATTGGGCTCTGTGCTGATTTTGTGTCTCCCTCTCTTTCTATCCCTCACCCACTCACAGTCTCTCTCTGTCTCTCAAAAAATGAACAAAAACATTAAAAAATTTTTAACATGGTTAAAATGGGAACCATTATTTTGTGAGTATTGTACCATAGTTTTTTAAAAACCATTCTTTTGGTTAATATGGTGGTAAATTGTTAATGATAGAGTTGAAGTTTCCAGAACTTTTTATCAGTAGTTCAGTTGACCCTTAAGAGAGAATGGCTTTAATCTGGCATCTCAAATGATAATCAAGAATCAATCACACTTCAAAAAAAAAGTACACATCCTCTATTTACTTCTGGGGAAAAAAAAATACATAGTTAACGCTGACTTCTGTCTCCTAATCCAGAGAAGAACTCCAATGCTATAGTAAAAATGTGAAATTGGTATTACCTTTTCCTTCTTTTCCATAGCCGAGGGCGGGAGGAATGATGAGCTTTCTCTTCTCTCCTACACACATTCCCTTCAAGCCCTGGTCCCAACCTTTGAGGGCCTCCAGGATGCCCAATGTAAACCAAATGGGCTGGCCATTGTTATGTTTGTGACTACAATAGAAAGAAAACATATTAGAACTCTTTAGTGACTTTATTTTTTTTATTGATGTGGAGCATTTTATTGCACTGATAAGTGATTCAGTTTGAGAATTAACAAAAACAGCTATACACATACACACAAAACCAAGTCTATTTTGTAATAACTTAATTCACTGCCCATATTTCTTGATGCAAATTTCACACAATTGACTCAAGTAGAGAAGGGCAAAGGGAATAATAATAAAAACAGTTAATAATTATTTGAGATTCATTGTGTACCAGGTATTACCCCAAATTCTTTGCCTCTTTTAACTCTGACAGTGATCATATGAGGTAGTAAGTACCATCACTTCCCCATTGTACGGAGGAAGAAACTGAGGTTAAATGTGCCGGTATTTGATCTAACTCCAAAGTTCAAGCTCTTAACCACAGCGATGCTGTCCCGGGAACGTCATCCTGGGTGGAAGAGGGAGGAAATCATGGAAAATGAGTGAGTTTGGGAAGAAAGTGGAGAAACTAAGGAGAATTTACTGCCGAGACATGTGGGTCCACACGCACATGGACATTGGAGAGTCAGGAGCACAGCCTCTTCTAGTCTGCGTATAAACCCTTCTCATGTATAGTCTGGTGGTGGCTCTGACAGGTGGAAAAGGCTGATCTTCAACCTGAACCCCAGCTAGATGCTGCCTGCAGGCATTTTCTGAGGGGCTGTGCAGGGAAACCTGGGGAGGTGGCCCCTCAAAGTCTGAGGAAGAAAGAAATGTTCAAAATACCCTGGCTTATGACCTGAAGAGAGGCCAGCCTAAGAAACCCAGCCTGCCAAGCTGCTGGGGGGCCTGAGGGCTGAGTAGCGCCTGAGCCCCAGTTCGCTCCTCTTTGGTACATAAGGAAAGTATTCTCAAGGATATCTTACAGGTGAGAATGAGAAATCACTCTACTTGGTTTCATGGGCACCATGGTTAGTTACTAAATTTAGGTAAAGACCATTTCTTCCTCTTTTCTTAATTTCCCCCCAGGACTAAAGAAACTAATTGCCAACTGTAGAACACTTGGGAAGGCTAGAAAAGAATAAAGAAAAAGGAACACAATCTGCCACCCATTGCAACTACAGTTTGGTACTTTTCTTGTCACAGCTAAAAGACTTACGGTATTTACCACACAGGTTATTATTCTAGAAATGGCAAATGTGTTTTACAATGGATCATTTGACGGTACTTCTTCATAAAGCTCAGGGTTAGCAGTTTCTGACCATTTACACTGAGGCTGTATAACAAGAGTCCCCTCATCAAGTACTAGAACTTTATTTAGTTATCTTTTTAATGTTTATTTATTTTGAGAGAGGGAGAGACGGAGTACAGGTAGGGGGAGAGGCAGAGAGACAGGGAGACCCCAGCGAGAGCAGGGGTGGGACAGAGAGGCAGGCTCCAGGCTCTGAGCTGTCAGCACAAGAGTCTGACGCGGGGGCCAGAACCCACAAACCCACAATATCATGACCTGAGCTGAAGTCAGACATTTAGCCAACTGAGCCACGCAGGTACCACCCCCCTGCCCCCCCCCTTTTTTTAATGGGTACTAGAACTTGAGTAGCAAATTGCTAAATGATGTTGTATGGCTACCACCAAAGTCCAATAAGTTTTTCATTCTGATACTTGAAAGAAATCAGGCTGTAGCTAAAAGGGATCAGACTAAAAATAAAGATATAATTGAAAATTTTAAATGTAAATCTTAATGTAATGTAACATTCACTGTGGCACTGGCCTTGTCCATAAGATAGAGCTGTTAAGAATTTTATGGCAAGTCACTGTTTTGGAAATTTTTGCAAAGGCTAACAGAGTTCAGACAGGAGTGCCATTCATTTCTCCAAAACCTGACAGACCAGGTCTGAATGCTCAATAAAGGCAGTTCATCTGAGAACGAGGTCTAGGTTGGGCCACAAAGCTTCACTACTTTAGTTCATGCCATTTTCTCTACCTGGAATAACCTTCCTGCCCCCCTTCTCTACCTGGAAGGAACCCTCCACCCATCTTTCAAGGCCCATCTCAATTATGATCTCTGGGAAATCTTTCTCTTTCCCCATCTCTCAGAGCATAGTTAGTTCCAGGCTGCATTATGCTTTGTAAACACTTTGAACACTCTGTACTACATAGCATGAGTATTACTTGTCATCCTCCTCCCTGTAGAAGATGTACTACTGGAGGACAGGAGCCCACTCTTAGTCACCTTTGCATCCTCGGGGCCTGACTTGTGATCACTCATTAAGGGTTTGTTAGATAGACAGATAAACGGATGGACAAAGATGGAGATGCCAAAATATTTTAATCACCCTAGTCTCAAGCACAGGGCCTAACATAAAAGAAATGCTCACTAAATACTTTTGGAATGGAATGAAGAGAATCAATGCCCACTTATAAATCATTACACATATAAAACTTTTCCATGTTGCAATTTCTTTGTTCGTATAGAACAGAAATAATGATAGTGTAACCACCTAAAAATCATTCACTATAGTTATTGAATTAATCTTTCATGGCCATACCCATACCCATCAATGAAATCTTTGAATTTCTAGAAGGAAACAAATAATGAAACAAATTATGATACTGTGCCCTGACCAAAATGTCACTTGTACGTACAAAAATTAAATAGATCAATGGGCTAACATTAGCATGTCTTACAACAAGCAAATAAATGATTGTGTATTCTGCTCATGAAGTCTCCGCGAAAAGTTTTAAGTAAATTTCATCTACACCAAATTAAAGATGGAATTGAGTCATTTTCCCACGGGAATGGAGTTTGAAAAATGAAATTCTCTTTTTTTTTCTACTTATTTCCAAATTACACACCTAGATATTTCTGCAGTATTTCAAAGATTCTAGTTCTAATTTTTATAATAAAAATTAACCCCTTTATCCTTACTACACGTTTCCAATAAGAGCTTCAAAGACGTCGTTATATACGAATGTCTTTCAACAATTTCCTTTCCCAAAGAAGGAAATAACAGATTTCAGTTTTTCAAAAGAGAAGTAAAACCAGATACCGGCTACCTTTCCTGTCGGAGAGATCATAGGTGGATGGGTTCTTCGCTATTTACCTGCGGGGTGCATTTAACTTACGTGGAGTGAAATAAGGAGCCATCCTTTTCTAAATAGCCTTCATAGTGGACCAACATCAAATCTCCCCCTTTGGTCTTGCGATGGCAGATGAACGGCTTCTGGAGCACCTCAATCTTCACTTCTGGTTCAGGGATCAGAGCCCCACTCAAAGAAGTGACCAACAACGTCAGCACCGCGTTCCACAAAAAAAGCCTCATGCTGCTGAAGCAGGAAAGTAGTTCCTACAAAAACAGAGAAAGGGCCCCCGACCTCATAGAACTAAGAAAGTATTTGAAGGCTTAAAGACAACGGCCTCTGGCAAGTTCATGACTCCCCGCTTCCTAGCAGACGTGGCACACTTACTACGACAACTTTCCCAGGCAATTCGAACCTACCTCTAAGGAGTTAATCCCCATCCCGGGTCTGACTGGCTTTCACAGGTTGGCTCTTGGGAAGGACGGCTTCCCATTGGCTAGCAGCGTAGTCCGCCGGAGCCTCTCGAGCCAATGATGCTGCAATAATTACAGCTGGGCGGAGCCAGGCCCTTGTCTGGCTGCAAACCACAGCGAGTGGTCCTAGAGCTCGGCGGATTAAAGAATTCCACAACCTCGGACTTTGGGGGAATCCCTGGGGAGCGCTGCTAATCGGAAACTCCTCCGACAGATTTACATCTGTGAAGTACCCGGGCTGAGAGTGCTGGGAAGAGTCCCGGGGCTACGTGAAAGGGCTGTTATCCGGAAAGTCTCGTTTACTCTTGGGGACGCCGAGAGATCAACCCCCGCCCCCAGGATCCCACAATCCTGTTATTATTATTAATTAACTTACAGTATACATGGTAAAGGTTTAAATGTTTTTGTAGAGCATTCCAAAGCGCATTCCCGTGCGTAAACCTCACTACCCTGCCAGTAAGGCAGGATCTTTAATCTCATTTAAATAAGTGTATCTGGGCTAGGAGAGGTTAAGAGTCCTGCTTAAAATTCAGCCCCAAAGCATTTGAGTTCCGGCTTCAAAGCAGGTTTTGTGATTCATTCTACAACACCGCATAATGTTATGGTTGCTAACAGTTTATCACTTAGTGACTTTAACGTACAGAGTCAATAATAGCTTCTATCGAGGATACGGACGTGCGGACCTCCACTTTATAGAACAAACAGTAATCACAGGAGTTACACTGGCTTATCTTAGCTTAAAATTATTAGCTTTACATTTTTCGCCTAATTTCAAAAGCAATACATGTTCATTAGAGTCGATTGGGAAGAAACTAGAAAGCACGAAAGTAGGTTTTCTGGTTAAAATAAAGGAGCCGAATTAAATACGAATTTCAGATAAACAATGAATCCGTTGTTCTCTGTATTTTTGCTAAATCTGACAATCTTACGCGACAAAAAAAAAGAGGGAAAAAAAGGTCGCCTGTAGTGCCACCATCTACAAATACTCATCTTAATATTTTGGTTCATGCTTCTGTGATGTATGCTTAAAATAATTTGGATCAGATTGTACATTTTCTTTCGTAACTTGCCCTTTCCACTTAATCTATTGTTAACATTTTCCCTAGTCAAACATCCTTAGCACAGTACTTTCTCACACTTTAAAATGCTTTGGAATCCTCTGGAGAACCTGTTAAAATGCAGATTTCGACTCAGGAGGCCTGCCGGGGCTTGCCGTGAGATCCTGCGATTTTGACAAGCTCCGAGGTGATGCCAATTTTGCTGCCCATGGACCACACTTTCAATAGCGAGGCCTTAGAGTTTAAACATTTTTACTGGCCACCCTGTATTCTATCGTGAAATTCCCGTCGACTCCGTACGCTCTATTGCTGGCTACCTCAGTTTTGTGGGATCAATTAGCCTTGAAATAAGAATTGGACCTTGGGGGCTAGAACGCAGGAGGCACGCTAAGGGGCCGTATTGGCCCCCAAACATCGAGAGGTGGGACCACCCCACCTACGGTACCATTAACACTCTGGGCTGTGTCCCACATTGGTCTCTTGGGTCCCCCTTCTCTCTGAAACAGCACCTACTCTCAAGCCCACTTCCCAGGACTCAATTTCCCTGCCTGCAGTTCCCGCTACGTCAGCCCAGCCGCCGCCGCCGTCGCCGCGGTCGCCGCCAAACCCCGGAGTGGATCTTGGGAACGTGCGAGCGAGCGGCGCAGTAGGCATGCGCGAACGGACCAGGGGCCCGGCGGGTCGAGGATTCAGGTATCGCGCTGTGGCGCCGCCAGCGACCGGCTCCCTCGCTCTGTCGGTACCTTGGAGGCTGCAGCCACCCTTCGGGCCCACCCAGTGCCTTCGCCTCCTTGTGGACAGCGCGCCGGCTCCACCGCACGGGCTCCCCGGCCGGCCGCGTCCTCACGTGCGGAGGCCGCCGCAGTGACCCCGCCCCCGGGCCGAGGATGTGAGGCTGGCCGGGTGTCCCCACACCGGGCCCGGGCGCCGGGAGTCGGCGGCTCGGCAGCTCTGGGCGATGGCCCTGCTGCCGGTGCTCCTCGCCTCTTGGGGCCTGGGGCAGTGAGGGGGCCGGCGGACGACGGGAAACGGCCGCGGCGCGGCGGGGGCCGCGGGGCCGCGGGCGACATGGAGGGGGTGCTGTACAAGTGGACCAACTATCTGAGCGGTGAGTGAGGGGCGCACCGGGCGCCGGGTCCTTTGTTTGAGCCGTGGGAGGGCAGCGTCGGACGCGCGTCCTGGGGGTCGGGGTCACGGCCACTGCTGAAAGCAGAGAGGCCTGCATGGGCCGGGGTTACGTCCCCAAAGCTGTCCTCAAGGGATCGTGTCACCCGTGCCGTAAGGACACAGCCTGCTGCTGGAGCTGGGTGAGGGCCGTAGCTGCCCTTTCGCTTCCGGGGAAGCTACAGAATACTGAGGTTTTACTGGGGTGACAGAAAAGGCACGACGCCCCCCGTGTCAGCGGGAAGGAGGCGCCGACTCCGCAGTGGGGTCTTCTAGGAGCCTATCGAATTCCTGCGAAGGAGCTGGTCTCGCCTGACCAGCGGATAGGTTGGCCTTAAGGTTTCCAGTGAATGCCAGAGGTGACTTGGAATTCCAGAGGTGAAAAGTCCTTTTTCAAACCAAGTCCCCGGTGCAAACACTTTCCCTTTGTCGCTTTCGTCGTCCTCTGCGTGCGTATCAAGATACCAGAATTCCATCTCAACAGTTTCAAAGCTCCAAAGTATGTGCACGGTTTTTGCTTTTCTCCCTGAGCGTTCTTTTTGTTTTACAGACTCAAATTCCCACAAAATGAAACCGTAGCAAATGTTTGTTGCACTGCTGGACAGGATGGCTTAAAAATAGTACCCCGCCCCCTTCCCGATGATTGGAAGTGCGTTACTTCGTATCGTGTGAGGTCTTAACGATTCTCCCAACTGTGAATATGATTCAAAGCAAGCATTTTTTTCATTTGTGCTACCAGTATTTAGTAAAAGCCTTCTGCATGCTAGCTAGAAACTGTGTTAGGCACCATTTTGGAATTAAACTTTATTATGGAGAATGAGCTGGGCACTTTGAATTTTCATAGCAGTGTATTTGAAACCAGAAGTAGTCCCAGTATCTCTTATAGTGGGAGAGATATATTTTCCCATCCTTTGATAGAACAGGACAGTTTAAAAAAAAATTTTTTTTTTAGGGGTGCCTGGGTGGCTCAGTCAGTTAAGCGTCTGACTTTGGCTCAGGTCCTGATCTCATGGTTCGTGGGTCTGAGCCTTGCATCGGGCCCTGTGATGATGGCTCACAGCCTGGAGCCTGCTTCACATTCTATGTCTCCTCTCTTTGCCCCTCCCATGCTCATGCTTTGTCTCTCAATAATGAATAAACATTAAAAAGTTTTTTAAAAAAGTAAATCAAAAAAATTTGTTAATGTTCATTTAGTTTTGAGAGACAGAGCTCAAGCAGGGGAGGGGCAGAGAGTGAGTGGGAGACACAAATCCAAAGTAGGCTCTAGGCTCCTAGCTGTCGGCATAGAGCCCGATGTGGGCTCGAACTCCTGAACTCTGAGATCATGACCTGAGCCAAACTCATGAACTGTGAGATCATAACCTGAGCTGAAGTTGGCCGCTCAATCAACTGAGCCACCCAGGCGCCCCAGGACAGGACAGTTTTTAAAAAATATTTTAGTGTGGTGATGCTCTAGGGTAGATCAAGGACTGGTGTGTCTGGGAGGATCAGTTGGCAGTGACTTTGATGAGGTTACACAGTACAGCCTAAAGTACACCTGGTGGCTATACCCAGAATCTCCTTGATCAGATAATTTTTCTTTGAGGTATCTCTAAGCCCTGAGATATATGGATCTTAAGCCCTAGAGTGGAATTTAGTGCCTCATCTTTTACCCGTTTCCATGCTTTTTAACTTTATTCTTTTGTCTTGAACACTCTTCCTTCTTTTCTACCATCCCTCTTCCCCTACCTTTTTTTTTGGGCGGGAGGGGGGGCTGCCTTACTTTTCTTCCTCTCATCCTCCTTTATATAGAAAGTTTAGTCTGTGTGTATAGTGCCTGCTTCCTGGTTGTTTTCCTCCTGACCGTTTTTATGTATCCTTCAATACAGCTGAATTTCTCTAGAAGGATCCTTTGGAATCTTTATCACGTGATGCCTGTACCATCTGTCCAGTTGGAAAAGAGTCTCCTTTTTTCTGCCCCAAGGAAGAGAAGTTACTTCTGCAAGTGGTGCCAGGGTGGAAGCCCTAAAAAGGGGAGGCCGGAGGCAGCTGCCCTTATATCATGCTGCTTGTTCCCTGGACCCACGTGCCACCTCACTGCGGGCTTTGTGTTCATGGAAGCCCATCACACCACTGGGTACTTTTCCAGGATACCCTTAGGATTATTTTTTAGCACAGTCTTTCATCAGGAGATGAATTTACTTTGGAAAGAAACAGTATAGCTTAGGAGGAACAATTGCATTCCTGTTTTTTCCACTCTCCATGTGAGTTAGTCTCCTGAAAGAGCATAGTGTGACTGTTAATGACAAGCTTAGATGAAGACGTTACTACTTTTTCTTTGTCTGAAGCTTGTTTTTAAAAGTCATGTATTTTCGGGTCACCTGGGTGGCTCAGTTGGTTAAGCATCTGGCTCTTTCTTTTTTTTTTTTTTTTTTAAACATTTTATTTTATTTGACAGAGACAGAGCGCCAGCAGGGGAAGGGCAGAGAGAGAGGGAGACACAGAATGCGAAGCAGGCTCCAGACTCTGAGCTGACAGCATAGAGCCTGATGCGGGCCTCGAACGCAGGAACATGAGATCATCACCTGAGCTGAAGTCGGATGCTCAACTGACTCAGCTACTCAGGCGGCCCAAAGTCCAACTCTTGATTTCAGCTCAGGTCATGATCTCATGGTTCATTAGATCGAGTCCTGCATCAGGCTCTCACTCATAACATGGAGCCTAATTGGGATTCTCTCCTCCCTTTCTTTCTGGCCCTCCCCCATGCTCTCTCTCTCTTTCTCTCTCAAAATAAATAAATAAACTTTTAAAAAAGTAACATTTTTCCTTAGGATTTTGCACACAGTAATTTTAAAATATATATAAATCCCAGCCATAATGTTTGTGCATTCTGAATTTTTCTCTAAATGATTATACCTGGTTGTATAATTTTGTCATGCCCACAGCTTGATATGGGAAGCCTTTGTCAAAAAGCTAGGAAATCAGTTTATTAGATGATCCTTCTGATGCTTGGAGAATATCGTTAATTTGATTCACCACCTACTGTGTGCTGGGCACTACTATGTTAGGCACGGGGCCAGCAACACTGAACAAGACAGACACAGTCCCTGCCTTCCTTGAGCCTACAGTCTGATGGGGGAGAAAGACATTTATTGGAAGTACTTAGAAACATGTTCCAAGTGTGTGTGACCTGGGGAGAGGGGAAGGAGACAAGCTAATTTGGGTCATTGGGAGGCTTCTCTGAAGAAAAGGTTTAAGCAGAATCTGAAGGGTAATAGAAGGTAGCAAGTTGGCAAGGCAAGGCTGAGGTGCAATTGGAGGCTGTGGGGAAGAACTTTATAGCTACAGAGAATGTTGGTATGAAAGCTGTAAAGCAGGATAGAGACAAGTGTGTGAGGAAAGGAAAGACCTAAACGGATGCAGAGCTTGGAGTCCGGCTCCAACAAGGCTGCAGGGGTGAGTAGGAAGCTTGAAAGGCCCCTGCAGGGTCTCTCTCTCTCTTTTTTTTTTTTTAATATTTTTATTTTTGAGAGAGAGAGGGAGAGCAGGAGCTGGGGAGTAGCAGAGAGAGGGATACAGAGGGTCTGAAGTGAAGCAGGCTCTGCACTGACAGCAGAGAGCCCGGCAAACTCACAAGTAGTGAGATCATGACCTGAGCCGAAGTCCCACGCTCAACTGACTGAGCCCCCCAGGTGACCACTTGCAGGGTCTCTTATGCTGGAGTGGTTGGAGTATGTGAAAGACAGAGAAATGAGGAGGGTGTTTAAACACTTAACTTCGGTTGCATTTATTGTACTTTGCCAAAAACTAGTTATTTTGTGAGTTTCTCTTGCCTCTTTAATTAAACTGGTAGGTATCATTTACTGAAAGTTGGAAACATCGTCAAACCTAGAGAATAGCATTTAAATTGCTTGTGTGAGGGTAATACTAAAAGAGAGAAATAGAAGGAGTCTCTTTTCCTAATGCACTACGCATACACAGGGACCCTGTGCTCTTTAAAAGGAAAATGAAAAAAGAGAGAGAGAACTTAATGTGTACTTTCTTTAACAGCCCTGAGCCATCCCACTTTTTAAATGTCAGAACAGAGGACAGTCTGGAACTTAGGGTCACACTTTCTCTTCAGATATTAGAAGATTAAACCCAGAATGAAAAGAAAATGGATCAAAGATCTCACAAATCCCTATACTGTGTGAAACATAGAGCTAGGCATTGTATGTTTGTTATTTGTATCTTTCAAGCCCTACAAGTTGGTCAAGGAATATTATACATGCTCTGTTGTAAATTAGTGCTCTGTAGTAGAACCATAATTGAGGCATCAAAGAGACCTAAAATCTGATACCAGCTCTGTCACTGCAAGCTCCAGAGCCACTTTACCATTCAGAGCTTAGGGACTTCCTCCATAAAAATGAGATTTACCGGTTAATAAGTATAAAAATAGTAAAGGTTTAGCAATGTTCCAGGCACTGTTCTAAGCATTTTACGTGTGTTAACTCATTTAATCCATTTTCCAGATGAAGATATTGAGACACAGAAAGGTGGAGGAACTGGCCCGAGGTCACACAGTTAGTAAGTGGCTCCAGAGTCATTGCTCCATTACATAATACTTTGAAAGGTCCTTCCTGCTTGATTATTATATAATTTGAGCTGATTCATAATGCACCTATATTTAAAATATGTTGACCTAGAATAGCAGGCTCCATTTGGGGGGTGGAGGGAGGGAGTTCAGGAGTGAGGAAGACTTTGCTCAGTGTCGTGCATATGTTTTGTCACGAGGAAATTTTCTCAGCTGTGCTGTGAGCTTTCTACTTTGCCATTTTAGGTCCCTTTCCTGCCCATTCAGCAAGCAGGAGGGCCGCTGCCCTGAGCTCTCTCCAGCTGAGGCTCCGTGGGCCCGGCCAGCAGGTTAGGGCACAGCATACTGCAATGCTTGCCTCGTTCCAGAAATAACAGAAGCTTGCATCATGCTGACCAGATGGTTGTCTGAGGTGGTGCTATGATTTTGCTTACTGCCCCCCCAACCCACGTGGAGGAAGGTGACTCTTGCCCATGTATGTCTATGCTGCATGAACAGTTCCAGAAGGACATCTGGAATGTGAGTGATCAGAGCAGGGTTCTCGTGGTCTCCTTACCACCCATCAGCATTTTGTGTTGTTGTTGCTTTAGCATCTTTATTGAGATAATAATTCACCCATTTAAAGTATACTAGTTAGTTTTTAGTGTATTTATGGAGTGCACGCATCACCACAATTTTAAAACATTTGCATTATCCCCAAAAGAAACCCAGTTAGCATTCACTCCCACCCCACCCCACCCTTGCCCTTGACAACCACTAATTTTATGTCTGTGTAAACTTGCCTATTCTAGACATTTCATATAAAGGGAAGCATACATCATGTGTCCTTTTGTGACTGGCTTCTTTTACCTAGCATCATGTTTTTTGGGGTTCATGAATGTTTAGCAAGTATCGGTTCTTCATTTCTTTTTATTACAAATAATACTCCATTGTATGGATACCGTATTTTGTTTTTCCATTCATCAGTTGGAAATTTGAGTTGCTTCATTTTTTTTTTTTTTTTGGTTATTATGAGTAATGGTGCTATGAATATTTGTGTCGGGTTTTTGTGTGGACGTGTTTTCATTTCTGTTGAATATAAACCTAGGAGGGGAATTATTGGGTTGTATGGTAACTCTGCTTAACAATTTTGGGGGAACTGGAGCACCTAGTGACTGAGTCATTTAAACATCCGACTCCTGATGTCAGTTCATGTCTTGATCTCAGGGTTGTGAGTTCAAGCCCCATGTTGGGTATAGAGATTACTTAAATAAACTTAAAAAAAAAAAAAAAACAGCAACAAAAAAACACACCACACAACCAAACTTTTCCTAACTAGCTACACCAGTTTACATTCTTACCAGTAATGAAACAGTGTTCCTATTTCTTCACATTCTCACCAACACTCCTTATTATCTTTTTCTTATATCCATTCCAGTGAGTGTGAAGTGGTAACTCATTGTGGTTTTGATTTATATTTCACTAATGACTGATGATCTTGATCATCTTTTCATGTGCTTACGAACCATTTCTATATCTTTGGAGAAATGTCTATTTACAGCCTTTGCCCACTTGTTCATGGAGTTATTTTTTCATTATGAAATTGTAAGAATTCTTTATTCTGGATACAGGCTCCTTATCTAATAGGTGATTTGCATATATTATCTAATAGGTGATTTGCATATAAATTACATTTCAGTTTTTTAATGGTATCATTTGTAGCACAAAAGTTTTTAGTTTTGGTGTCCAGTTTATTGATTTTTTTTTTCCTTTTATTGCTTGACTTTAGTGTCATTCTTAGGAAACTATTGCCTAACTTAACCCAAAATCACAAGGATTTACTCCTGGCTTTTTCTAAGTTTTTATATTTTGGGCTCTTATATTTAGGTCTATGGTCCATTTTAAGCTAATTTTTGTGTGTGATGTGAGTTAAGTGTCACCTCCATACTTCACATTCTTTGTGGTATCCAATATTCAACTCTTCATTCATGATTTCAGTGACGGGACCATGGGCCAGTATATTCAAATGCTTTTAAATGAAAAGAGTTGAAGTCAGTAAGCCCTGAGTTAAAAGTTCTTCTCTGTTACTTTCTAATGCTGACACCTTGAGCAAGTTACTTAATCTCCCTCTGAGCCTCGTTTAAGATGACAGTAAGAATAATAGCCATACTAGGTTTATTACAAAGATGAAATGGATAACATACATGAACCTGCCTAGTACATAGTTCACTTACTGTTAGATTAGATAGCTGTTTGATTGATGATGCCAGAAAAATTCAGTTGTTGGTTTTGTCTGTATGAAAATTATGACTCCTCATGACTTCTGAGAGTATGTGTATTCTGAATTCTTTTTTATTTTTTTTAATGTTTGTTTATCTTGAGATAGAGAACAAGCATGGGCAGGGGAGGGGCAGAGAGCAAAGGGGAGAGAGAATCCCAAGCAGGCTCTTTGCTGATAGGTCTGTGCTCAACCTCACAAACTGTGAGATCATGACCTCAACTTACATCAAGAGTCAGATGCTTAACCAACTGAGCCACCCAGGTGCCCCTATCCTGAGTTCTTTAAATCCTACTTTTGGAAGTCAGAGTGATATAATCTATAAAAGAAAATATACAATTGAACCATCAGAATCTTGGAATCGACTCTGCAGTCCTATGACAGTCATTCTTTTGAATGAATGCTGATTACAGTACCACTGTAATGTTGCTTCTGGCAAAAATTGATAATTTGTTAAGGAACATAAGAGATGTTAGACTGTTGTCTTATTGGCACTTCCTCAAAAACAGCACCATTGTTTCAATTGATTCTGATGTGTGATGTGGTTGGAGATGGTAGGAGTGACCGTGGAGTCTTAACTCATTGATGTGGTCTGTAGACAAGGCCTGGGAACCATAGTTCTCAGACTCTACTCTCAGTATATCTGTTACCATTGCTTTGACCTTGTTTATAATTGATCAAAAGCCAGTTAAATTCTGTTAGGAATAAATTTGGGACAGAGAAGAACACAGGCAATAGAGCTTTGTTGAACAAAAAACAAATGAATAGACAACAGGGAGGTCCAAAAAATACCATGGGGGCACCTGGGTGGCTCAGTCAGTTAAGTGTCCGGCTTCAGCTCAGGTCATGATCTCATGATTTGTGGGTTGGAGCTCCGCGACAGGCTCTGTGCTGGCAGCTCAGAGCCTATAGCCTGCTTCAGACTCTGTGTGTGTGTCTCTCTCTCTCTCTCTCTGACCCTCCCCTCCTCACACTGTCTCTGTCTTTCAAAAATAAGTAAAAAAAAAAAAACTTTTAAAAAAATACCATGATACTTGGGCATTTTTCTCCCTGGATCCATTTTCAAGTTGTCTTCTGGAGGGTGTGACAGTAGCAGGAAAGATGGAAAAACAGGTAACTTAAAGAGTTAGCTAGAGAGAGGGCTGATCTTTCTCAGTATTCCTGTTACATCAAAGGAAGCAAAATATCATTTGCTTGAGAGTCCACTCCATGTCCTTTAGGTAGAATTGTTCCTGTATAGTCCAATACAAGGATGACTCTGTCTTGATTTTTAAATACCAGAGCAATGGTTTCAACAATCCACTTATAACACAGTCTGATAGCCCCCAATCAGTCAGTCATTCACTGCGAATGAGTGGAACACTAAGCATCAAGTTCTTACTAGACCCTGTGTGGATATGAGGGATACTGTTTTGAGTAAGACATGACCCTTGTTCTCAAGGAGATAATAGTCTTGTGCTATCTTTCTTAACTATGAAAAATACCTTTCTAAATTCAGCTGCATTCATGATTTTGCCCCGTAAGCCTTTACATGGTTGCTTCAAGGCTATGACTTGACAAAGCTCAGAAGAGCCACATTGCATATAGTTGGTCCCTAGGTGTAGTGGGGTTAGCTCTTACCTATCATCCTCCGGTGTCTTTATTGGAATTTTAAAGGCAAATCTGAGGCACCCCTGATAGGCTGGAATGTTAAAGTCTTTGGTTATCCAGGTTGACATCACAAATGTCCTTTTGCTTTTCTGCTTTTACTGGCCAGTATACACAACTTGGATGGAGACCAGCCCTTCATCTTCTGAAGGCAGTGTAAGCTGCTAGAAGTGATATATACAGAAGAAAGTAAGAATATGAGTAAGGTATAAAACTGGTCAGGGCGCGTGGGTGGCTCAGTCGGTTAAGTGTCCAGCTTAGGCTCAGGTCATGATCTCACGGTTTGTGGGTTTGAGCCCCATGTCGGGCTCTGTGCTGACTGCTAGCTCAGAGCCTGGAGCCTGCTGCGGATTTTGTGTCTCCCTTTCTCTCTCTGACCCTCCTCTGCTCGTGCTGTCTCTCTCTGTCTCTTGAAAATAAATTTAAAAAAAAACATTAAAAAAAATAAACTGGTCTAAAAAGACAGGCATATCTTTGTCAAGAAAAATGTAAGAATCGTTGGGAAGGGAGAAAGGGAGGAAGGATGAAAGAATCCTTTTTCAGGCGTGGTCAGGAAAACTTGATGGAACAGGTGGGACCAACAGGTGGGTGGAATTGACCTGGACAGAAGGGGAAGATGAGGAAACAGAAGTCAACTTCAGTGAGGAAACCAGCAGGACTAAGAAGGAGAGTTTTTTCCTGACAGCAGGAGGAAATACAAGGATGTTGTTGGGATAGGATTAGATTTTTTTTTTAATGTTTATTTATTTTGAGAGAGAGAGTAAGAGAGACAGAGTGTGAACAGGGGAGGGGCAGAGAGAGGGAGACACAGAATCCGAGCAGGCTCCAGGCTTTGAGCTGTCAGCACAGAGCCTAACATGGGACTCAAACTCATGAGCCATGAGATGATGACCGGAGGTGCCTCATGGGATAGGATTAGATTACTAAGCCAAGCCAAGCCTGAGAGTTTTGAATTGGTGGGGAGTCACTTGGGGTTTTTGAATAAGAAGAAAGAACAGGTAAAAACAGTACATCAGGAAGATCCAGCTGGCCTGGCTAAAGCATGATAAGGGAAGAGGGAAAGCTAAAATAACAGGAACAAAATAATGATGGAAGGGGAGGAGAGAGGCATTATTCTCCATTTTACAGATGAGTAAACTAAGGTTCATAAGATAAATAATTGACTTACAATCACACAGCAAATAAACCTTGAGCCAGGTCTGCTTGACTTTGTGTCCTTCCCATGATTTTACACCATATGCCTCAACATGGTCACAGCGTAACACCGAAGCCAAGAGTGGAACAGAGGGTGATTGGAAAAGACTTAGTGACTGACCTAGAGGGATGGGACAGAAAGTGGCCCTCAGGTTTGGAGCGGGGGTAGTAAGAGGATACTGGGTTTGTTATGAGTGACATTATAATCAGAAAGAAGATGACACGTTAAACCTTAGATACTCAGTTTCATCCATCTCTCTCTCAGGTTAGAAATTGGAAAATAATGTCCAGAGGAATTAAGCGACAGGCTCAAGATGACATATTTAGATGTTATGAGTCTGTACTTGAACCAACATTTCCTATTTTCTTGAAGGTGATGGTGGAACATATGAGAAGCATTGCCCAGAACAAATAAGTATAACAAATTCCACACAACAGAGGTAACTTACAGCAGGCTCCAATAGAAGGTTCTAAAGAGAATTTGATATAATATATTGTAATTATAGTCTCCTCCCCATCTGCCTGCCTGACTCCCCAGTAGACTGTCACTCTTTGAAGGCTGGGATTGTCTTCTCTCTACATCTCCAAGCCTGGCAAATTATAACTGCTGAAAAAATGCTTTATGCATTAATTAATGGTAAATTAAGAAGCCTGTAATTTAGCTAGTGCTTGGTTATTATCTGTTACTGTTAGGGATGTCTCTTCCTCCTTCCTTCCCAGCTGCAGCGAAACTCTTAGGACTGACCTGGCAGAAGTGTACACGGCCTTGTCATCCACTGTCCTGTCGGGGGCTCCCCCAGGGACGCTGAGCTCAGGGGAAGGGTGCTAATGAGATAGCATATGGCTGAGCGCCCGTACCTGGACATGGAAAACACCGAGACTGTGGAGGTCAGAGCTGAGAAACTGCTCTTTGCTTCAATTTAAAAACAGTAGATTGTCGCACCATTAACATATCTATAAAATACCTATAACATGATAACCGCCATATACTATATATGGGTTATGAACACAGCAACCATTAATTTATGGTGAACAAATTAAGTCTTGACTCTCCACTTCAGAAAGATTGTTAATCCTGTGAAGAAATTTAATCTTTCTTAACTCTAGTTAATTTCTCTTGTAATAGATTCTGTGAAAAAATTGAATTTCCTGTTACTTTGAATTAAGGTAGAGGTTTACAGGTTCTGAAAGCTGAAAGAAACTATTGAACTCATGCTGTAGTTCTGTAGAAAAGGAAATTAAAGCCGAAGGAAGTTAGAGACGAGTTCAGCCCCTTTGCTTCTTCTCTTCTGTTCCCGCTTGATTATGGTCACTAGTTCTTTCCTCTTATGTTTGATGAAGAAGCACCTTTCCTTCATTTTTTTCTTTACTTTTGGCTTAATCTTCCAGAAGAGATGTAAATAGCCCCTTCTTGTGTTTTTCTGCATTTCTAAACAGCAGTATTTCATTATGGATTTTTAAAAATTCACAATGTGTTCATGTTTTTTTTTTAATTATGTTTTTATTTTCTGTTAAACAGTAAGATTGTAAACTCTGGTTTCCCATAACATCTAATTGGCAAAAATTCTGAAGAAACCACGATGGGTTTATAGGCAGAGAGGGAAGTGCCCCAGCATGAGGTTAACATTTCACTTAATGGGTATCCTACCGGCTCTATTTATTGGGCCAAGAAGGAGTAAGTTCACTGTAGTCTCTCTCCCACTGATTATGACTAACAACTGAACTAAGTACTCAAGCACTGTAGAACTCCGAAAAGTAAGTAACAGCAAGCAGACTGGGGAGAGAAGACAAAACTTTAACAACCACCATGGTAATGATGAACACTCTTGAAACAAATGGAAAGGTATAGATCCTTAGCAGAGAAATAGAAAATACTAAAAAGGACTAAATGGACATTTTAGATTTAAAAAGTATGATATCAGTATTTTTTTAATTGCTCAGTAGATGGGCTCAGTGAAATATAGATGACCCAGGAAAGAATCAGTGAACTTGAACATAAGTCAGTAGAAATTATCCAGTCTAAAGAAAAGAGGGAAAAAATGAAGAGAAAGAAAATAAATAAAATCTTAAGGATACAGACCTCTACTTACAAATAAGTCCTGGGGATATAACATACAGCCCAGTGACTGTAGTTAATACTATGTTGTATATTTGAAAGTTGCTAAGAGAGTAAATCTTAAAAGTTCTCATTGGAAGAAAAAAATTTGTGACTCAATGTGGTAATAAATGTTAACTAAACTTACTGTGGTGATCATTTTGCAATATATACATAAATCCTATTGTTGATGTTAAATGTCAATTATACCTCAAAAAAAAAAAAAGTAAAAAGCTCAGGGACCTGGGAGACAAGAACAAAAGGTCTAACATTTAGGCATTGGAGAAAGGAGAAGGGTAAGGAGTAAGACACTGGTGAAGAAAATAGTCTTAAAAACATAATAACTGAAAACTTCTCAAATTGGGCAAATGCTTCATATTTGCAAATTCAAGATATTCATCAAACTCCAAGCAATGTAAACTCAAAGACATACCATATATATAATGAAACTACTGAAAACTAAAAAAACAAAACAAAACAAAAAAATCAAAACTCAAAAGCAGCAAGAGTAGAAAAACATAGTACAATAAGGAAACAGTTTCAATATCTGGGATTTCTTACCAGAAAATGTGGAGGCTAGAAGACAGAGTTTAAGAGTTAAGGCAAAATGAAAACATCCTTAGATGAAGGAAAATTAAAATGTTAAAAGCAGTTCTTGAAGCTGAAGGGAAATGATACCACAGGAAACTTAAAACATCAGGATTAAAGAACAAGCAAAGAAAAGATAAATATATGTGTAAATATAGTACTCTTTTTCTTCTCTTAAATTCTTTTTAAAAAAATTTTTAATGTTTTATTTATTTTTGAGAGACAGAGAGAGACAGCGTGAGCAGGGGAGGGTCAGAGAGAGAGGGAGACACAGAATCTGAAGCAGGCTCCAGGCTCTGAGCTAGCTGTCAGCTCAGAGCCCGACGCAGGGCCCGAACCCACGAACCGTGTGATCATGACCTGAACCGAAGCCAACGCTCAACCGACTGAGCCACCTAGGCGCCCCTTAAGTTCTTTGATACGTATATGACTGTTGGACGCAAAAATTATAAGCTCATCGAGGGGCGGGGTGTTCCTTGTTTGAGGATGTGATACATATGCTAGCTATAATATAAAAGAAGACAGCTAAAAGGACTTCTGTGGTTTTAGATTTGCATATTTTACTTCAAATAGTAAAATATTTATCCTAAAGAGGCTGAAAAGTTAGATGTCTATCTCTTAAGCCCTAGAGCAACTAATGAAAAAAATACCAAGAGACACAGCAGAAAATTCATTGGATAAAATGGAATCATATAATACAAAAGTCAGGAAAGGGAGGAACAGTAACCAAAAACAACAAGAAACAGAAAATTGATAAAGCAGTGGCCTTAATTCGACCTATCTTGATATTAACTGTAAGTGGTCTAAACAGATAAAAGACACAGATTGTCAGAATGAAAAACAAGACCAAAATATATGCTGCCTTTGAGATCTTAGTTTAAATATAAAGATACAGATTAAAAATGAAAGGATATATGAACAGAGATGCAAAAATCCTCAACAAAATACCAGCAAATTTAATCCAAAAGTATATAAAAAGAATTGTACAGCATAACCAATTAGAATTTATCCCAGATGTGCAAGGCTGTTTCAACATTTGAAAATTCATTAATGTAATCCATTCTATCAACGGACTAAAAAAGAAAAATCACATGATCTTATCAATAGATAGAAAGACCATTAACCAAATCACCATTTATGACAAAAACTTGGTAAACTAGGAATGGAGGAAAAGTTTTAAAGAATATTTTTTTTTAAATCTAGAATTAAAAGGGGTGCCTGGGTGGCTCAGTCGGTTAAGCATCCGACTTCGGCTCAGGTGATGATCTCACGGTTCATGGGTTCGAGCCTCGCATTGGGCTCTTTGCTGACAGCTCAGAGCCTAGAGCCTGCTTTGGATTCTGTGTCTCCCTTTCTCTCTGTCCCTCCCCTGCTCGTTCTCTGTCACTCTCTGTCTCTCAAAAATAAATAAATGTTAAAAAATTTAAAAAACAGGGGCACCTGGGTGGCTCAGTTGGTTAAGCGTCCAGCTCGGCTCAGGTCATAATCTCGCGGTTCGTGGGTTTGAGCCCCGTGTTGGGCTCTGTGCTGACAGTTAGCTCAGAGCCTGGAGCCTGCTTCAGATTCTGTGTCTCCCTCTCTCTCTGACCCTCCCCTGCTCGTGCTGTCTCTCTCTGTCTCTCAAAAATAAATTTAAAACATTAAAAAAAATTTTTTTAAACTTACTGTAAAGCTATAGTAATCAACAGTTGTGGTATTAGTAATAGGACAAATCATTGGGGAAAAAAATAACCAAGAAGCAGACCCACATAAATACAATCAACTGATTTTTGACAAAGAAAGAGAAACAATACAATGAAGCAGAGATAGTCTCTTCAACAAATAGTGCTGGACCAACTGGATATCCACATGCAGAAAAAATTTATCTAGATACAGACCTTACAGCCTTCACCAAGATTAAAATGGATCATAGACCTAAATGTAAAACATAAAACTGTAAAACTCCTAGAAGATAACATAGGAGAAAACCTCAATGACCTTGGGGCATTTTTATGCCTTTTTGTTTATTAAAAAAAATTTTTTTTAATGTTTACTTATTTTTGAAGGAGAAAGAGACAGAGCACAAGTGGGGGAAGGGCAGAGAGAGAGGGAAACACAGAATCCAAAACAGGCTCCAAGCTCTGAGCTGTCAGCACAGAGCCCGATGCAGGGCTCAAACTCATAAACCGCGAGATCATGACCTAAGCTGAAGTCAAATGCTTAACTTACTGAGCCACCCAGGTGCCCCTATACCTTTTTAGATATAGTTCCAAAGATGCATTCCATGAAAGAAATAGTAAGGTGGACTTCGTTAAAATTTAAAACTTTGGCTCTGTGAAAGACAGTATCAAGAGAATTAGAAGAAAACATCATAGATTGAAAGAAAATACCTGTGAAAGACATCAGATAAAAGGACTGTTATCCAAAATATACAAAAACTCTTAAGACTCAGCAGTAAGAAAACCGACATAAAAATGAACCTAAGATCAAAAGACATGAATAGACACTTCTCCAAAGAAATCATCCAGATGGCCAACCAACACATGAAAAAATGCACAACATCACTCATCATCCGGGAAATACAACTCAAAACCACAATGAGATACTACCTCACACCTGTCAGAATGGCTAACATTAACAACTCAGGCAACAACAGATGTTGGCAAGGATGTGGAGAAAGAGGATCTCTTTTGCACTGCTGATGGGATTGCAAACAGGTATAGACACTCTGGAGGATAGTATGGAGGTTCCTCAAAAAATTAAAAATAGAACTATCCTACAACCCAGCAATTGCACTATTAGGTGTTTATCCAAGGGATAAACAGGTATGCTGTTTCAAAGGGACTCATGCATCCCAATGTTTATAGCTGCGCTATCAACAATAGCAAAAGTATGGAAAGAGCCCAAATGTCCACTGATGGATGATGGATAAAGAAGATCTACTCAGCAGTCAAAAAGAATGAAATCTTGCCATTTGCAACTATGTGGATGGAACTAGAGGGTATATTATGCTAAACGAAATTAGAGAAAGACAAATATCATATGACTTTACTCATATGAGGATGTTAAGATACAAAACAGATGAACATTAAGGGAAGTGAAGCAAAAATAATATAAAAACAGAGAGGGAAACAAAACAAAAGAGACTTTAAATATAGAGAACAAACATAGGGTTACGGGAGGGGTTATGGAAGAGGAGTGGGCTAAATGAGTAAGGGGCTTAAGGAATCTACTCCTGAAATCATTGTTGCACCATGGGCTAACTAACTTGGATGTAAATTATAAAAAATAAATAAATTATTAGATTGAAAAAAAATGAGCCTAAGACCTTTACAGACACCTCACCAATGAAGATACATGGATGGCAAAGGAGCTTATGAAAAGTAGCTTCATATCGTATGTCGTCACAGAAATGGCAGATTTAAGCAACAATGAGATACTACTACATACCTATTAAGAATGGCCAAAATGTGAAACACTGACACCACCAAATGCTAGCAAGGACATAATGTAGCAGGAGCTCTCATAAATTGTTTCAGAATTCAGAATGTACAGCCAGCCACTTTAGAAGACAGTTTGCAGTCGGTAAATTTTACCCAAAGGAGTCAAAAACTTAGGTCCACACAAAAACCTACACAAGGATCTTTATAGCAGCTTGTTCATAATAGCAAAACTTGGAAGCAACAAGATGCCTTTCAGGAGGTGAACAGATAAACTGTGGTACATCCAGACAAGGGAACCTCCTTCAGTGCTTAAAAGAAGTGAGCTGTCAAGCCATGAAGAGGCTTAATTAGTCAGATTTATTGAAAAGGCTACATACTGAATAATTACAATTATGTGACCTTCTGGAAAAGACGAAACTATGGAGACAATAAAAAGAGCTGTGGGGGATGGGGGGGTTGTGGTGGGAGATGAATAATGATGGATACATATTATACATTTGTCCCAACCCATAAAATGTATAGCAGGAAGAGTGAACATTGAGATAAACTATGGACTCTGGATTATTGTGATGTGTCAATATAAATGGTAACAAAATGTACCATTCTGGTGAGTGATGTTGATAAAGGGAAAGGTCAGGGTATGGGTCAGGGGGTATATAGGGAGTCTCTGTACCTTCTTCTCAGTTTTGTTTTAAACCTAAAACTGCTCAAAAAAAATCAAAGTCTTTTAAAACATTTAAAAAAAGGATAGGAAAAGGGACCATGAAAACACTAATCAAAAGCTGAACTGGCTGTATTAATATTAGACAAGGTAGATTTCAGAACAGAGAAAATTGCAAGGGAAAAGGAAGACCCTGTGTAATTATAAAAGGGTTAATTCATCAAAAAGATATGGGAATCCTAAATATGTATATATCTAAAAATAGAACATCAAAATCTAGGAAGCAAAAACTGATAGAACTGAAAGGGGAAATTATAATTATCCTTGGAAACTTCAACATTCTCTGTCAGTGGTCCATGGAACAAGTAGACAGTAAATCATCCAAAGATACAGAGATCTGAACACTATAAACCAACCTGACCTCATTGACATTTAGAGTGATCCCTCGAATACCAGCTGAATACTGTATATGTTTTTCAAATGCACATGGAACATTCACTAAGATCAGCCATACTCTGGGCTATAGAAGAAACCCTGCCCAATTGAAAAGAATGCTCCTGTCTTTTAACAGAAGTAAACTAGAAATCAATGACAGAAAGATGTGGGAAATTCCCAAAGATTAGGAAATTAAACAAGATGCTTCTGAGTAATCTGTGGGTCAAAGAGGAAGTCTTCGAGAAAATTGCAAAATATTTTCCACTAAAATGAAAACACAAGAGTGGTTGTCCAGGGGTAGAGTGTAGGGAGAGGACTTGACTATGAAGGCGCAGCACAAGGGAATTTTGAGGGGAGGATAATGGAATTCTTCTGTATTTGTTACGGTGGTTGTTAGAGGATTACGCATTTGTCAAAAGTCAGAACTGTTAACCCAAGAAGAAATTTCACTACATGTCAATTTTAAAAGATTTTTAAGAATTTAAGCATCGGGTCCCCAGAGCATGTGATTCTTGTTCTCAGGGTTGTTGAGTTCAAGCCTCATGTTTGGGGTAGAGATTACTTAAAACCTTTGAAAAGAAGAAAGGAATTTAAGTGTCTTTTTAATGGAGTACAGCTAGTGATATGTTTGGATGAGTTACTTGTCACAAGTCTTCTGAGTAAGGAGAGTTACAGTATTTTTCAGACATAGGTGTGACTCATAAGTAATCACCTTTTGGTTTGGATTTTTAAAGGAATAAGAACATCTCTAGAAATTTTGATTTTTAAAATGGTTGTTGTGACATTAAGAAGGAAGAAACTATAGTATAAAGTTTACCTGAGCTATGCTATTTTCGTTCCAAATATATGTACATTTTTTCAAGAAAACTATGCTCATTGAAAAAATCCATATTCAACGTCAGTTGAGCTGAATAAAGTGAATTTTGCAAACAGTTGCTGTCAATGAAGTATAGATTAAGTATAAAAAGAACATTGCACGGTGTGAGAAAAGAACAAGCTGGTAACAGTTTTGGAATAATGATCATCTAATCTTTAATTTCTTTGAATAATGTTTTATTGTTTCGGAGTATAGGTTTCAGGCTTCTTTTGTTTAGTTTATTCCTAATTATCATTCTTTTTAATCTTATTGTAAAAGGAACGGTTTCCTTAGTTTCACTTTGAGTTCATTGCAAATGTATAGGAATACAATTGATACATGTAAAGTGGTCTTCTATCTTGCAACCTTACTGAACGTATTTATTCTAATAGTTTTTTTTTTAATTGAACTCCTTAGGTTTTTGCTTTGTTTTGTTTTGAAATCTATAAGAGCATGTCTGCAAATGGAGGTAGATTTGCTGCTTCTTTTCCAATCTGGATACTTTTTATTTCATTTTTTTACCCTAATTGCCCTGGCTAGGACCTCCAATAAAATATTGAATAGAAGCAGGAAGAGGAAGCATCCTTATGTTGTCTCAGGGGAAGAACCTCCAGTCTTTTGTCATTAAAAATGTTAATTGTGAGGGGGTTTTTAGGTGCTTTATCAAGGTGAAGAAGTTCCCTTCTACTCCTTGCTTGTTGAGAATTTTTTTTTTTAAAGGATGTAGTTACATTTTGTCAAGTGCTTTTGCTTTTTCTACATGTAGTGAAGTTGATCATGTGATAGTTTGTAAATTTTTTATTTAGGAATAAATCCTATTTAGGCTTAAAGTTAAAAAGGGGGATATTTGTTGGCTCACTTTTTGGCTCACTTAACTGAAAAAGTTCTTATCTACGGGAATAATATGGTCTTATTGCAGTGTTCAGAACTGCCATGGCATTTGCTCCCTTTCCCCGCCTCTCTCAGGTCCTCCCACCCACATTCCCTCAGTGGGTGAACCGTGTTTCCGTCTGAGTGGTGACGGAATAACAGCTGGCAGCTCCAGGCA
Source organism: Helogale parvula (assembly GCA_004023845.1). NCBI lineage: Eukaryota > Metazoa > Chordata > Mammalia > Carnivora > Herpestidae > Helogale > Helogale parvula. The sequence goes on along the minus strand of PJEM01004050.1, from coordinate 52,203 downwards.
AAAATCTCCAAAGCCATAGCAAAAAGAGGCAGTCTCTGTTTTTTTCCGCCTTTCTCCAGACCCAGCCAAAGTGCCAGGTTTATCTCTGGTTGGGTCACTTGCCTGTGTCAGAGTGTATCATTGAGGACAAGGCTGTGAAGCTCCATTTACGCCTGAATCACGTGCCCCACCTGCAGCTCCCCCGCCAAGCTACATGGATAGAGTGTGGAGAAGGAGTTCAGTGACAGAGATGTGCAGGGTGAATGCCAGGTTGCCATAAATAAATGTCTACTGAAGTTTATATGAAATAATCCAGGATAGTGCAAAGTATGTGAAATTGGCATTTAGATACTTTTATTTCCCTACTCTGTCCCTGGCAGAGGTAACTTCTATAAGCTAAAACTTTTCTTTGCTCATTGAAATTTCTTGTCTAATCCCTGGAAGCAGGGAGTTTAGCTGCCACCACATTCCATCTCCAATAGAGAATGGCCAAAAGAAGGTGGGGTGGGAAGTGGAGTTAGACAGGGAAATTAATCCCTTGGTAATCTAAGGGACCAGGGACTGGTTATACCCACAGTTTTCATCTGCTTATTTGTTACCTTGAATATCTTATCATTTCCAAGTGTACTAGTAAAGGTTCTTTAGAAAAACAGATCCAATAGTATAAAGAATTGTATATGTATTATATACATGTATGTATGTATGTATCTGTAATATATGAAGGGACTTATTATAAGAATTGGCTCATGAGATTATGGACACTGAGAAGCCCCACGACCTGCTGTCAGCAAGCTGGAGAACCAAGAAAGCTGGTGATGCAATTCGGTCTGAGTTCAAGGGCCTGAGAGTTGGGGGATGAATGGTGTTAAATCCTGACCCGAGTCCACAGGCCTTAGGACTCCCAGTGTCCCAGGGCAGGAGAAGATCAATGTCTTAATCAAGAGGAGAGAGCAAATTTTCCATTCCTCTGCCTTTTTGTTCTACTCAGGCCCTCAGTGGGTTGGATGATAGTCACCTGCATTGGTGAGGGCAATCTTTACGCAGTCTATTGATTTAAATGCTAATGTCTGCCAGAGACACCCTCACAGACAACTTAGAAAAGTGTTACCAGCTATCTGGGCATCCCTTCGCCCATCAAGTTGAAACATGAATAACTATCACATCAATCAAAGTAACTGCAGATTAATTTGAAACAGGAAGTGGATTAATGGCCTCTTCAACCTTGCCTCTTTTCTCATACAGTTATCTCTGAGCTGCACCTGAGCTGGGCATCGTGAAAGAGCAGTGCGTCACAGTCCTCCTCTGGACTCGCCATTGCTCGGCCTGTAAACTTCATATAATGGGAATGAGACTTCTGTGGTCTCTTAATGTGCCTTCTGAATTCCAGTAACTTTATGCTCTAAAGAAAGGTTATTTTTGGTCATGGTTTTTATAATTACAAACTACAGGATAAAATACCGATATATAGAAGTTCCCCTAGTATAATTATAACTTCTAGGCAAATATAGAACCTGTTACAGGGAAGCTGCTATTTCAGTTGCTATTACGGCTCACCAGCAACTTTCAAAGCCTACCTGCAGCTGCGCTGGGTGTGTGCTGGGGGAGAGGGGAGCTCTTTCACTTTTTTCATACTGTAAGATAAACCTGGGTTAGTGCCACGGTTTTTCAATTTGTAGACATTTTTTCACATTTCAGCAGCTGAAATCAGGAAGCAGAATCAGCACCATGTCGTTGATTAATGACCAGGTTTTTTTTTTCTTGTGTTAAACAAAATAATGGTATGACTTAAAATTGATAGTGTGTGATGATTAATTTTATTTATTATTATTATATTTTTTAAATGTAAATCCAAGTTAGTTAACATATGATGTGATGGTGAATTTTATGTGTCGGTGTGCCTGGGTCATGAGGTGCCTGGACATGTGGCCAAACATCTTTCTGAGTGTGTCTGTGAGCGTGTTTCTAGATGAGACTGACATTTGAATTGGTAGACTGAGTTGATTGCCTTCCCCAGTATGAGGGGGTCTCATCTAATCAATCCGTGACCTAAATAGAATAAAAAGGCTGGGAAAGAGGGAACTCCTCCTGCCTGACCGAGCTGGGACACTGGTCCTTTCCTGCTTTCTGACCAGGATGGAAGCACAGCCCTTTTGGGTCTCTGGCCTCTTGGTTTGTGTGAATCAGTCACCGGACATCTGTTCCTAAGCAGCCCCTGGGACTCTGCTCAAAGCTTTTACTGACCTTCTCTCTGTCTGCCTCAACCACAGAAGAGTCTCATGAGAAAAATGTATCCCTAAAGGGCAGTAGCATTTCAGAGAAAGAAAAATATATATTTGACTGAGGAGACTGACAAGGCTTATGCAGAAATAGTCAGAGATGACATTTTAGAAAGAAGATCCAGCTCAGGCAAAAACCCAGAAGCAGGAATATAGTAAATAAGTTTGGGTTGCCTAGAATATAAATTGGTAAGAGGACTAGATAAGATGTATATTTCAACCAACTATGGTTTGTCCCCTGAAATTCTCCAAAGTAAAAATCGTTAAGCCCTTGAATGTTTTAAGATTATTTTGGTACAGTGGATCAATACTAAGTAATAAGTCAAAGTTACCTTCTCCCAGGGCTCATATGACCCCACACAGGCTTATTTGCACTCTGTAACTCTCTATGACATTGAAAGGGCTGCAGGACACAGGGTTGCAAGAGCACCTGTCCCTGGGGGCCCAAACAGACCAGGATCAGCCATTCACTGCTGACAAAATCCAAAGACAGAGATGAGTAGCAGTGACACAGGAAAGGAATTTATTTCAGTGAGGCCCACACTGGAAAGACAGTGGACTGGTATCTCAATGACTGTCTCCATAGTACTGAAAATACTTGTGGATTTATTATATAAGGAAAATACGGGAGGAAGGTCGGTGGGTACCTGTGTTGGGCAGTAAAGGTCAGGTCAATCACCATCTTGGGGTCACTCGCACAGGGTCTTGCTGGAGTCAGAGCAGTAGTTAATTGCTTGAGGAAGTAGTTTCATTTCCCATCACCAGAGGCTTTGCCTGAGTTAAGAGATAAGCTAGAAAGAAGAATGTAATCAGAAAGTACAAACTGACTGAGCTCAGAATGGAGGTGGTTGAAGTCCTCTTTCAGAGCAATATAATCTTTTGCCTTATTTCTAAGCTTGGGATAATTTTTCTTAACCATAGGAGAGGAGAGCATTATGAAAATGATAACCTTCATGGGGCGCCTGGATGGTTCAGTGGGTTAAGCATCCAACTTTGCCTCAGGTCGTGATCTCATGGTCCATAAATTGAAACCCCCCCGCATTGGGCTGTGTGCTGAGAGCTTAGAGCCTGAAGCCTGCTTGTGCTCTGCCTATATTTCTCTCAAAAATAAACATTTAAAAAAAATAAACAAAAAGAAAATGATAATGTTCAGGAAGCAATAATCTTTTATCTTAAAAAAAAATTAAAAATCATGGGTGCCTGGTTGACTCAGTTGGTTGAATGTCCAACTTTGACTTCGGCTCAGGTCATGATCTCACAGTTGGTGATTCAAGCCCCACATCAGGCTCTGTGCTGACAGCTCAGAACCTGGAGCCTGCTTCAGATTCTGTGTCTCCCTCTCTCTCTTTGCCCTCCCCGTGCTTCCTTGCTATTTCACTTTCTCAAAACTAAGCATTAAAAAATTTTAAAAATCAGAGATTACTAGTTCTATATTAGTGGGGGAAAAGGAATAAAATCATTAGTAATCCTATTAACTAGAGAATCATTACTGTATTCCTGATCCTTGCAGAATTCTTCTATGCATTATGTGACTAAAAATATATGCCCCTCTGGGTGTTTGTTTCTAATTTTAAAAATGAGACCATGCATCCTGGTATTTTCTAACCTACTTCTTTCCCTTGGAATTTCTCCTGGAATTTAAGCTCCTTGGAGCTGGGACCCAGCTTCCTTTATCAGGTCCCGTTCCTGTGTCCAGGGACCCACCTTGCATGCAGGCCATAATTGAGACTGTGCTCTTGCTTTTATTTTCAGGATGGCAGCCTCGATGGTTCCTTCTCTGTGGGGGGATATTATCCTACTATGATTCTCCTGAAGATGCCTGGAAAGGTTGCAAAGGGAGCATCCAAATGGCGGTCTGTGAAATTCAAGGTGAGAAACCAAGGCATTTCTAGGTTTTCTTTTTCTTTCTGTCTCCCCCACAAAATAAAAAAAGGACTGGCCTCTGCATGTCTTTCTCTGCTATTCCTGTAGTACAAAGGTACATAGTGTTATGTCCCAAAAGAAAGCCATACAAATAAGACCAGAACCGCAGACAGTTTTTACAGAGAGGTTGTTTAAAAGGTGTCAAAATAAATGAGAGCAGTGCACTTCACCACACATCTAGTGCTCATCCTTTATTCACTTGCTCACCTGAAGCCAGGGACTATTTGCAAAGTTTATGTAAGTCTTTTTACTGCAGCATCAAACACTTCTTTGTTAAATCAGGACACACACACACACACACACACACACACACACACACCTTCTCACTACCACCCCATTACTTAAAATAAGCAAACGCATAAAGAGCTGCAAATGGCCTTTACTTCTTGGTTTGGGGACATCTTGAGACATGCTGAGAAGATGAGGCTCCAAAACAGATGAGGATACTTTGGGGGTGTGGTAGGGGTGAAGGAGAGTGTGGTTTTCTTATTTCTTCTCCTGAAGGTCTCCGAGGCAATTCTCACACTTTTGATTTAACTTGTGAAGGATAGCAGAAAAGGAAAAACAGTGTGTTCTTGATTGCTTTCCAATAAACACAAGAGGATACAGAGGCACACCCTCACTGGCGTGCAAGCCTCAGAGCAGCACACCTTACACACACAAAAGAGAGATGCTATCTCTATTCTGATAAGAAGAATTGAGTGCTTCTTTTTCAGTCTTGGTGATACCTTGGAGCCAGCCAGTGTTTTTCTTTTTCATCAGCAGAGGCATCTAGGAAGAGAGAAATAAACTAGGGTAGGTGGTAAGGCTGGCATCCTCCCTTGGAAGAAGCCTTTAATCGCCAGCACCAGTTGAGCTCAAGAATTTGGGTGGCATAGGGCACTAGCTAGAGCTCTTCTAAGTTTCTTTTATCTTTAATTTTTTTTTAATGTTTATTCTTGAGAGAGAGAGAGAGACAGATAGACAGAGCATGAGTGGAAGAGGGGCAGTGTGAGAGAGGGACACAGAATCTGAAGTGGGTTCTAGGCTCTGAGCTGTCTGCACAGAGCCTGACACGGGGCTTGAACCTACAAGCAGCAAGATCATGACCTGACCGAAGTCAGATGCTTATCTGACTGAGCCACCAGGCACCCCTAGCTCTTCTAAGTTTCTGACCTCCCTCTGCCTTGCTCCCAGTTCATTCTGTAGATAACACACGCATGGACCTGATAATCCCTGGGGAGCAGTATTTCTACCTGAAGGCCAGAAGTGTGGCTGAGAGACAGCGGTGGTTGGTAGCCCTGGGGTCAGCCAAGGCTTGCCTGACAGACAGCAGGACCCAGAAGGAAAAAGGCAAGTATTGATTGTCCTGTAGTCTGGGAACTTGAGGAATCACCCACTGGCATCTCTGGGTTCCCGTATTTGAATCTTGCCTCTGACCACCTAGCCAGCTTTTTGTATCTTGCAAATGCCATATGCCTGTGGAATTTAAACCATAGTCTGCATCTAACCCCTCTCCCTTAGCATCTTATAATAGAAAGAGTACAGGCTTTGGAGCCAGATACAACTGGATTCAAATCATGGCTTTGTAGATACTGGCTTTTGACCTTGGGCATAGGTCACTTAATCTCTCTGAGTCTCAGCTTCCTCATAGTTTAAAAAGACGTAAAAACCTTCATTAGAAGGATTGCCATAGACTTCATAATTATATGAAACTGCCTAGTACCCAGTCTGGCACAGAGCTGACCTTTGGTAAAGAATAGCTGAGCCTTGGATCAGGGGCTTTCTGCAGTAGGACTCCACTCCGCTGCCCCCACCCCTTTCCCTGGGGTGGTAGATATTCAATTGTCAGGTTGTGCTGCTTAATGCTTATTAACTTGACATTATTAGGTCTCCTGAGAAACATGGCACAGCTTTCTATGTGGACTGTGGGAAGGGTGCCAGGGCTTACTGCCTGAGCCCTAACCACCACCTTCCCAGCCCCCTACCCATGTATACACACCTAAAGAGATTGGCGGGAGACCCGGGGGGGGGGGAGGTCGTGGCAGATGTGCTTTACTCTTCAAGTACACACAGTAAAATGGCCTCTTCCTTGTCTGTTTTATCAGTGCTAAGTCAGGAGCAAATTCTGTACACTGTCAGCCTTGACTCAGATCTGGTTGTAACATGCAGCTTTTTCATGGGACCAAAAACAGAGGTGATAATGACTAGCTGAGCCCTCAGTGCCAGAGCAGCTGGAGCGCTGTGCTAATGAAGGTGCAGCAGGTGCACAGAGGGTGCCATTAGCCTTGACGGGTGGCATGCTGAACCAGTTCTGCGAATTAACAAGCCATCTTATTAGTGGTAATTGCACGTTACAGAACAGTTTCCCAGTTTTGAGCACTGTTAGCAGGTAGATAGCTATGACCCCATTTTGCAGATAGGGAAAACTGTATAGCAAATGACACCAAAACTCCGAACCCTTGACTCTGCCCTCAGTTCTGACATGAAGGGATAAAAACTATGCTGTGTCTTTCTTCCTATACCGGTGATCATTCACTAGTACATTGGCCCAGCAAATAATACAGATTACAGAAAACCAGAAATCTCTTTTTTCTGTTTCTCTTGCCCCCATATCTTCACGTACATCCTATCTGTAACCCATGCCATAAACATCTGACTTTAGATATCGGTTCTGTATTCCACTCAATGGTATGCTAACTAGTAAATTGTTTATTCATCCTGGTAATTACATTATCATTGTTTTGTTATTTAGAGTTTGCTGAAAACACTGAAAACTTGAAAACCAAAATGTCGGAACTAAGACTCTACTGTGACCTCCTTGTTCAGCAAGTAGATAAAACAAAAGAAGTGACCACAATTGGTGTGTCCAATTCTGAGGTAAAATATTACTTGTCTTAGCCACGTGAAAAGTAGTGCCAGATGGTGCTTACTCGTAATGCTTAACTCTCACACCATCCCTGACTATGTTGGAATTTACCATTTTTCAGAGGAAAAAAGTAACAAAATTCAACAGAGAAGAAATGCGTGCATTTAAGCATATGGAAGCATATAGTTTTCCTTCACAGAATGAATTCAGGATTAATTGGTACTGTTTGGAACCTTTCACGTTAGTGCTGGTGTACTAAAACCTGCTGCTCCCCATTTGCATCACTTTTTAAAATACAGCCTCACCTGTCTAGCACAGCTGCCTCTGCAGGTGTGGCTGTTAACGTGCCAGCATCGCGTTTTCCAGTAATGTGTATCTGTCACCTTTGATGAGACTAACAAGATTTTATTTTATTTTTTATTTTATATTATACTATTTTGCATATAGCATATGCAACTGTACCCAACATGGGGCTTGAACTCACAACCCAGAGATCAAGAGTTGCATGCTCTGCGGACTAACCTAGCCAGGCACCCCTGTAACAGGATTTTATTGGTGAAATAGCAATTGTGCTTTAATATAGACCTGTGCTTTCAAAGATGGAGGCACAACTTTTTCCTCTGTCCATTGTCAGTAAGGATTGTGATTTTTCTTAATGTTTATTAATAAAGCTGTGATTCATTTATCCTAAAAATACATTAAAAGATCTGTCTGCTGTTGTGTATTGAATGGCTCACACTCCCCACAGCGGGTCTCTGTTCTGAACAACAATGCCTACAAAATGAAGAACCTGCAGATTCTAATTAATGGTTTTAGTAGAAGAACATTATGCTATTAGTGGTATGTGTGCTTTCAGTTTTTCTAAATAAGGGTGATTTAACTAATTTTCATTCACTTCCTTTTGGGTTCTGCTCTTCATTCAGCAACTTCCTGTTGTGTACCAGACGCTGTGCTGGGGGAGGGGAGGAGAGGGATACCAAAAGAACATTTCAGTCCTGCTCTTGGGACGTCAGGAGACATTTTTGGTTGTCACAACTGAAGGAGTGCTATTGGCATCTACTGCATAGAGGCCGGGGTGCTGCTTAACATCCTGTGGTGAGCAGGAGAGCTCCCCCACCTTCCCCCACTCCACAGATGAGCCAGCCCCTCATGTCAGTCATGCCAAGGTAGGGAAGCCCTGGTCTAACGGGAAGGGAAAATGTGAACATAGCAATTTTTAATTCAAGGGTGCGTTCGGAACTTACTCATGAAACTGGTTGTGATATTGCAATTTATAAGAAGAAAGTATATATTTGGTCTTCTTAAGAAGTATGTATTTGGCAGAGATCGTAAAACCCTTGAAATTTCCTATGATGAGAATGATTAAGTTGTCTTTTGTTATGTTAATGAAGTGACTTTTGGAAAGTGCCTAAGCCAGAGGGCTTGTTGACGTGGGACCCAACCATGTAAGAGGGTTCAGACCCACTCGCCTACCCCCAGCCTCATCTCCCGGGAAGGAAGAGGGGCTGAAGATTGAGTTTAATCCCAAGTGGCCAAGGATTCCATCGGTATGTCTATGAATGAAGTTTCCATAGCCCAAAGAACAGGGTCCAGAGAGCCCCTACATTGGTGAACACATGAAAATTCAGGGAAAGTGATTAGAGAGCTTGGAAGTTCTGAGCCTGTGCCCAGGTACCTTGTCCTATGCGTGTTTCTGGGTTGTATCCTTTTCCAATAAACTGGCAATCCAGTGAGTAAAATGTTCTCTGAGATCTGTAAGCAGCTCTAGCAAATTAATCAACTGAAAGGAGGAGGTGGAACCTCCAGTCTGTAGCAGGTCAGTCAGAAGCACAGGTGACAAGCTGGACTTGACATTGGTGTCTGATGTGAGGGTTGGGGAGTAGCCCTGTGGGACTGAGCCCTTAACCTGGGAAATCTGACACTTATCTTCACATAGATAGTGTCACAATATAGTTAAATTGTAGACACCCAACTGCTGTCAGAGATTCACTTGGTGGTATGAGAAAACCCATGCATCATAATCAGTGTCAGAATCCTAGGGGTCCACAACCAGTAACATCACCTGCTAGCTTGTTAGAAATACAAAATTGAAGGAAATATAGGGGCCATTCTTAAAGAGAAAAATTCAACCGAGTAAATTTTTAAAATCTTATTGGCTTTATTTAGCAGCTCATGAATTGGGCAGCATCCCAACTAGCAGATAGGAAGGAGCTCTGAAAAGCTGTACAAGGCTAGAGATTTTTATATACCAAAGTGATCAGGAACAAGGAAGTTCTACTGGGCATTTGCTGATTGGTTAAAGCAGGGTTACTTTCCTCATGTGGAGCAAAGGGGCATTTTGGAGCTGGGTCAGGTAACTTGTGCTGATTGGTTGACCCTAGGCCTGCCTTGTCTAGGACAACCAGGCATAGAAACTGAAGTTTTTGGCTCACTAATGTGAGGCTTAGCATGAGCAACTCCATCTTGGGCCTGATCTAGTTTCTTTTATACCACTAAAATGTGTTTACTATACTCTCTAGTCAAGGTATTGCCTCACTTTTCGTGAACAACTTACTAATACCAATATTCAGAGAAAAACACCCTGAGCAAGTAAAATAACTGGAAAAAAATGTTCAAAAGAATTACAGTTGCTAAAACCTCTCAAACTCATCTGTACTGAAAGCCAAAAACCCCATTTGAAAGCAAACAATGAATGATTTATGGTCTCTAATGCTTCTATTCTAGAACCTCACTTTTACTCAGGCAGCGGGAGACATTCATTTCTCCATTGCTTACACTGATCTTTAGTCTATGTGATTCCCTGTTTCATGCCTTCCACCCCTTTCCATAAGACTGGAGACTCCCTGAGGGCTCTGTGCCCAGCACCTGGCACAGTGCTAGCATCTAATACCATTGAACTGAAGGAAGTTGTTGCCTTCATCTGGAGCAGGGGTGTGAGTGTGAAGGGTCAGATTGAGGATCAGGCTTGTCTATGGTTAGTAGATAAAATGGACTCATTATTTTTCTTTTGGAATTGATGTACATATTTGTCCAGCAAAATAGGTGGGTATAATATTACTACGTGGTAGATAAAAACCTCTTAAGGGCATTCATTCCACAGTTGGGCTCTTTCTTTTTTGGCGAGGTAAAGGAGTCTTCCACTCTCATTGTTTCCTAGGAAGGAATTGATGTGGGAACTCTGCTAAAATCAACCTGCAATACTTTTCTGAAGACTTTGGAAGAATGCATGCAGATTGCAAATGCAGCCTTCACCTCCGAACTGCTCTATCGCACTCCACCAGGTTCACCACAGCTGGCCATGCTCAAGTCCAACAAGGTAAAGGCCAGCTCAGGTTGGCTGCAGGAGGGCATGAGGGAAAGTTAAAAGTGATACAGTGAACAATGTTATCCATCTCCCTTTAGTGACTGAGAAAGACATTTTTTTAGTAGACTTCCCTTTATGTCCAGCTACATATTTCGGTCCTCCATATCCATTTATCCTTGGCAGTTACCACCTAAGCCTGTCTCTGATGTAGCTAGCTTCTTTTCAAGCCTCCTTGTCTAGTGAATCTTGCCAAGATTGGTGGTTGCCTTCTAACTAGCTGCTTTCAGCCTGACCTTCCAGGCAGCCGATGGTATTTCCATTCATGCAGTATAATCTGGGCCACTTTACCCTAAACCACTTCATGCCATCCTCCTTGCCAGAGGTTAAAGTCAGAACTTCTTGACTCCTTCCCACACTCCAGCCTCATTGTTATTAGCTGGCTGAACATACTAACAACATATATCCCCCCTGACATCTTTGCACCATTTCCCAGTGCGAAGAATGCTGTTCTTTCTCATTTATCTTTCCCTGGTTGGCACTTCCTCATCCTTCAAGAGTTAATCTCTCCTTCCCTGAATCCCTAAATTAGGCTAGGAGCTCCTCCTCTACGCATCCCCCTATTTTAGCATTACTCTGTATTGAAATTACCTTAAGGGTAGGAACCTCCATACTGTTTATACTTTTAGTATTTGAAACAATGCTGCATCATAATCTTAATTATGAGAAAGCCAACCACAGAAGTTTGGCTATGGTAATTAGATCCTTCAAAAGACCTATCTTCCTTTTCCTTAGAAATTTGGGTACATTTATTTGAAAAAATACAAAGGACTGGTTGAGATCAATGACTCCCTTTTGGGAACAATCTAAGATTGTTCCTGTTGAGTAAAGCAGTTATGTGATGGTCATATTTACCACTTTTATATGTGATAAGACTCTGAATATGCTCTGTTGGAAGTTTAACATGAGGCTTTCTTTTTTTTTTTTTTGCTTCTTTTAAAGATGAAACATCCTATTATACCGATTCATAATTCACTGGAAAGGTACAGTAACTCTTGGTGTTTTCTTCTTCCTAAAAATAAAAAATAATTTTCTATTGTTTATTTTAAAAAACTAAAAATATTTTGATCATGATTTGGGGTGGTACCAGAAAGAAGCGGTATCAGATCTTCCACTTTCACTCAGCACTGACTCCCCCGGAAGATGTTTGCATTTTCCCTCATCTGTGGAGGAATCTGCCCTCCACAGGCTGTAACTTTTCATCTCTCTAGTGTGCCGAGGGCTGGAGCTGCCTGTCTCGTGGAGGAGCCGGCCATTGACTTCAGTGTGCTTTTATCCAGAAAAGACAGTATGATTTTGTGTTATTTAAAAGTAAAAATCTTAGGTAGCTTTATAGGTTGAATAAAAAACTTAATATAAAAATCTAAACTATTACTCTAAATGCTCCTTCGATTTTAGAAAGAAAGTACACATTTCCATAGTTGTATTCTTATTATTTGGGGTCTTTATTCAGTTATTATTTTATATAAGCATTCCTATATTTTGACTTACTCCGTCCATATGTTTATCCCTTCAAATTACCATTTAACAATTCATCTTTGTATAGTATTGTTTGCTTTAGTACAAGGATCATTCCAATTTGGTTAACATTTTTTTTTCTCATTCTAGATATTTCTACCAAGAATATCTTTGTAGATTTTTTGTGTGTGACATTTCCTTAATATACTCCTACATTTTTAATTGCTAAGTTGAAATATGGCATTTCTTTAGAAAATAAGTACTTTTCCTGGAATTACCATATAGCCTGGCCCCTTTCTTTTTGTTTTTATTAGAAGGAAATTTGGGTAGATTCAATCACTTACAATAAGATGGTATGGTTGTCCCTTTAACAGAATCAGCTGTTCCACTTTCCTGTTAAATACCTTTCCTGTTACCCCTAGAGAGCAACCGATCCTCAGGATGTACCCTGTGTTCTGGTTTTTTTTCTGTCAGACATAACTTTTTAGGGAGTATTCTCCCCTGACCACAGCACATAGCTTCTAGACAGCTAACTGCTAGGCAAACACATATGTGTGGCCACTGATTTTGAGAGCTGAAGGGAGAGAAAAAACTTCCCAGGGAGAAGCTGAGAAAAGCTAGTAAACTGTTAAACGTGTCCATGTAGAAAACAGATTAAAAACCAAAGAGCTGTCGATGACTGTTTCCTGCTGCTGGTGGGGAGCAGGAAGTGTGAATCAGCTGAGGGCTGCTGAGAAGCCAGGAGTGGCTCTTTGATTTTAGACCTCCCGTTGGCAGACAGGCCTGCTCCCCATCACGGGCACATGCCTGCCACATGCCTGCCTTGGAGGCAGGAGGCTGATTTAACAATAGTGTTTCTTATCACTGTTAAAAGTAGTTGTTGCTTGTGAACCCTTTCTCTCTTTTTTTTGAAAGAAGATCAACCTGGGCAGTCTATTTAAGACCAAATAATTGGACTTTGTGGCTTTTTTCCTTATAAAAATTTTTCAGGCAAATGGAGTTAAACAATTGTGAAAATGGATCTTTACATATGGAAATAAATGATGATGAAGAAATCCTAATGAAAAATAAGAGCTCCTTATATTTGAAACCTGCAGAGAGAGATTGCAGCATATCGAGTGAAGAAAATACAGATGATAATATAACAGGTAAAAACAGAAGTAAAGTCTGAAGCAAACCATTGAACAGTAGGATCTCAGAAGTTTGATTCTTTATCTTGGCCTCAAGACAGTGTGCTAGGAGAGCGGAAGGCAGACCTTAGCTGGGTAACACAGGTCACTGGACAATGCTGTGCCATCCCAACTGACCCAGGGTTGAAAAGGCAGAACGAAGAGAATTTTCCCTCTCACTGTTCTTATCTGTGATGTTCGTGGGCTGCAGTGAGCAGCAGCTGGCTGTGCTGACTTTAGAGAGGATGAGTATTTCACTGGCCCTCTACCCTAAATCTCAAGATCCTTTGAACTTTAGCTATGATGTCAGACTTAACAGAGTGTAAAGTTGCAGCAGTTCAGGTTGCTGTCCTCCTGGCTGCTGGGAAGGCCTGGGGATGTCACCACTCCCCAGCCACCAGCATATTCTCACCCAGCCCTCTCTGTGTCCTTCAGGCCAGAGTCCCACACTTCAGTCACAGCTTGTAGTTATGCCGCCCTTTCAAATTTGCCGATTCCCTTGGCCCTAACCACTAAAACCAACTTCAGATCAGTCCAACACAGCTGTATTAGAGCTTTTAATTGTGTCGTAAATGTTTAATAAATATTTTGAATAAAATTTTAAATAAGTTTCTTGCACATATCCCCTGAAATAAGAAAGACCTGTTTTTTCCAGATGAATTGGGGACAAAGAAGGTGCATTTTCATAGCTAATAATCTGAGGCAGGCCATCCACACATTGCTGATGTCTTATCCCTTGACTAAATAAACAATAAAGACAGGAGAGTTTCTATGGAAGCACTACTGTAATTTATTTCACCCAATAATTTTACTTCTAGGAATTTGTCTTCAGGGATAGTCAAGTTTAAGGACAGATTTCTGTGGACAGGGATGTTCTTTATGACATTACAGTGATTTTCATTATTTATGGCCGTTAATAAAGTCACTGCAGACACTGAATTAATAAATACCGAATCATTGCTCTTAGGGAAAATACAAAGTTAGGTTCCTGCAAACATCTGTTCACATTTTGGTCAATATGTATAGCCTCGTTTTATGTGTGTTTCTGTTTAAAGACACCTTACTTAATATGTATTGTCGATTCATTAACATTGAACCCATGGCCAACAGTATAATGGCAGTACTTCATTCATGGCTGAATGGAGCTCACCTGACACATGTATGTTCTCCATCAGGCCCATCACAGCGCTCCTACACTTAGGAACACTAGACAGCACTGCACTTGGGGGTCCTTGCAGAGCATGACCCCGTATAAACACACTTGTGTATGGTGTGAGAACTGAAGCAAGAAGGCAGATTGTCACCTTGGTTGATCTCAGCAGGGAACGTGTATATCAGGCACCTCAAAATTTTCACCACCGTACACATGTCTACAAATGACTGCAAAAGTGCCACAAGCATTGGTTTTAGGATCACCAGTAAACTTTAGCAAGAAGACAAATTCACAAATACAGAATACACTAATAATGAGGATCAACCATATTTATAATAAGTGAAATTTTAGAAGCTACTAAGTGCCCTCCACATGTGCTTGATGCAGCATTATATGGTCATTAAAGTGGTATTTTAAAAAGTATTGAATGATAATGAAAATATTCATGATAAACTGTTGAGTGAAAACAGTTTACAAACCTACATGTATTTAAACCCATGTTTGTTCATGCGTGTGTGTGTGTGTGTGTGTGTGTGTGTGTAGTATTTCACTAATTTTTATTTCTGTATATTTTTCTGTGTCTTAGAAATATTCAACAATGAATATATGGTAATTTTTATAATAAGTAAATAATAAGCTAGTAATCAGTATCTCCTGTTCACAGTCCAAGGTGAGATCATGAAGGAAGGAGGGGACAGCTTGGAAAACCATGCCAGCAGCTTGGCACAGCCTGGATCAGACTCCTCAAGTAGCTCTCCAGAATCGCCCTGGGAAGAAGGCCAAGAAGTTATCCCGACTTTCTTTAGTACCATGAATACCAGGTATTCCGTACTTCCTAAAATCACTGACAGTTGGACACCAGCCTCCCTTCTGGAAAATCAGTCCTGGTGAGGGCATACTGTAACAGAATAGAGGAGATGGTCCCCCATAGATGTGCTTTTCCCCTTACCCTGTCTGAGTGGGTGAGAAGTTGGATTGTGAGACTAACTCTGTGAACAAATTTTAGCTTGCTTTCGTAGACTGGCTTTGGAAAATGATTTTATTGCAGCATTTTATAACAGAAAAACAGTCACTGAAATCAAGCCAAATGACTTGCCCTATAGAGGGGCAGCTGTTTTCATGGCTACCTCTGAATTGCAGAGAATGCTAATGTTGTATTTTCAATCTTTCCTCCACTGCCTCCAAATTGTTTAGCTTTAGTGACATTGAACTTCTGGAAGACAGTGGCATTCCCACAGAAGCATTCTTGGCATCATGTTATGCTGTGGTTCCAGTATTAGGTAAGGTTACTGCATTTGTCTTGAAATCATTAGTCTTGGAATCTGTCTCACTGCTGCTGTTTTACAGTAGAAATGTCCTGAACTGTATGTACAATGAAGTGAGCCTTCTTAGCTGTCTCTGCGTGTCACCAGCCACATACAGTTGAAACAGTATGGCCTTGAGCATTATTACACATTTCCATTTCATTTCTACTTATGATCAAACATTGACCACAGAGAAAGTATAAGGAAAAAAAGGAATTTTGTGTTCCAAAAATCATATTTAAAAGCAAGAGTGGAAGTAGTTGAGGAACAGATCTTTAAATCCATTGGTACAATGAAAAAAATTTTACCAGTTAAAACATTTTTTTCAAGAACTTAAAAATTGTATGTATAAATTTAAGTCCAAATTACATTTACTCTTTATATAGAGCCAGTAGAACCAGGAATCACTAACATGTTGGAATTTGCTTCATGACCTACTTAGCAATGCATCTTTTTAATTCATTTTTTGAAATTTTATGTCTCTTTTTTGCAATTGAGATAGAACTTAAGTAGAACTTAAGTGTTATGATTCAGGGATTTTTAACAAACATACCTATCCCTGTGTAATCCATATCCCGATCAAGACTGGAATGTCTTCATCACCCCAAGGCAACCATTTTATTCATTTCTGTCACCATAGATTAGTTTTGCTAGTCTTTTCTAAAATCTCATGTAAGAGGAATCATATTATCTACTCTTTTGGGTCTGTTTTTTTTTCCCTCTGTATTATGTTTTCATCCTTATTGTTACATGTATCAGTAGTTCATTCCTTTTTATTGCTGGATTGTATACTATTAAATGAATATACCATGTAAGAGTCACCTTGGGAGTCACCTTGGCATGGCCACCGAGCGGCCATTTTGCTGTGGGTTGGAAAAACACCGTGCACCGACGACCCCCACCCCTCACCTGCAGACCTGGAATGTTACGCGCCAGTTTGAAAACAGCCAATCATGGAGCCCCAGCTTCCCACCACCCTGACCGAGGAGGCAACCTATCCCATCCCGCCACGTCCCTAAAGTGTCCTTATTTGGTGGCCTGCCCTCCCAGGACCGGACTGGAAGTCTTTCACCCATAAAATACCTCGCCCCTCCTGTACCAAGCGCGACTTCCCTGACTCTCCACTCCCGGAGTCACGGAACCTCGCCCGGGAATCGCAGATCCCAATAAAGGCCTTCTTGGCTCCATAACGTGGTCTCTTTGTCCTCCCATCTCTGCCTCCATCTATTAAACCTTACATACCACAGTTTTTTTATTCAATCTTCTATTGATGGACATTTGCGTAGTTTCTTGTTTGGGGCTATTATAAATGAAATCATTCTGAATATTGTGTCTGTGAGCATATTGGTTCATATCTTGAGTCAGTACCAAGGAGTAGAATTGCTGACGCATTGGGTTCTTTTGTTTAACTTTATAAAAAGTGATTGCACAATTATACACTTCCAAGAGCACTGTAGGAGTATTCTGGTTGCTTCACATCTTCACGAACAACTTGATGGTGTTGGGAGTTTTGGGTTCTGGCTTTTCCGTTGAGTGTTTAGTGGTGTACCAGTGGCTTTAACTTGTGTTGGGGAGGATGAAATTTCTGTCCTTCAGCATCCTTCTAGCTGGTCCAAGAATCAGATTGACGTGAGACAGAGTAACTGGAGAAAATCAAATGTAATTCCATACGTATGGAGAATCCACACAGACTTGAAATTTCAAAGACAGACAGCATGAGACTTACATGACGTCCTGACCTAAGGAAAGGGGCAGGGGCCTAGGGATGGGATTCAAAACAGAGGAACATTGGTAGGAAGGTTAGAGGAGATGGTTGGAAAACCAAGACTGCCATGTTATGCAGATAAGTTTCTTAAGTAAAGAGGAATCTGCTAATTGCTCTCTTCCTCGGACACGCTTTCCTTTCCAATGCAAATTTAGGCAGTCATGGGGAAAGTAAAGAATTTTTCCTGAATCTGCTGGGTTTTGGTTGCTTTTCACTCAAAATAATCTTCATGCTCCGAGTGGTCCATCTTGGTGTGGCCTGCCCTTGACCTCTACACTTCCCTGATGACTAATGATGTTGAGCATTTTTAAATGTAATTATTGGCCATTGCTATCTCCTTCATTGTAAAGTCTTTTCATATCTTTAATACATTTTTTTTAAGTTGGTTAATGTTCAGGTCTTGTGGGTTGCTCAGTCGGTTAAGCATCTGACTTCTGCTCAGGTCTTGATCTTACCATCTGTGAGTTTAAGCCCCACATCGGGTTCTGTGCTGAAAGCTTAGAGCCTGGGGCCTGCTTCGGATTCTGTTTCCTTCTCTCTCTGCCCCTTCCCCGCTCATGCTCTGTCTCTCTGTCACATAAACAAACATTAAAAAAAAGGTTTTTTAAGTCGGTTAATGTTCTTTATACTGAGTTGTAAGTATTCATTATATATTCTCAAAAACATTTCATTGTAGACATATGCATTATGAGTCTTTCCCCCAGACTGTGGCTTGCCTATTTCTTTTCTTAATGATGTCTTTGAAGAGCAGATTCTAACGTTCATGAAATCCTATGTATCTGTTTTCTTTCTTTTATATTTAGTGCTTTTGGTGTCTTAAGAAATCTTTGTTTACTTCCAAGGTCATGAAGATATTCTCCTGTGTTTTTTATACCCTTTACTTTTGATTTTATGTTTACATTTATACATCTCGGACTTAGTTTTTATATATGGTATAAGGTAGGGTTTCTGGCTGTTCCAAAACCATTTCTTGAAAAAACATTATTTTCTCTCTAATATTATTTTGGCAGCTTTGTTGAAAATCAGTGGACCTTTAAGGTGTGGGAGTATTTTTGTACTCTCTTCTGTTCCAGTGATCTGTTTATTTTTCTTTATGCTAACCCTTGTATTATCTTAATTACTCTACCTTTATATTAAAGCTTGAAATCAGATAGTATAAGTCTTCCAACTTTATTACTCTTTTTCAAGATTATTTTGGCAATTTTAGGTCCTTTGCATGTCCATATGAATTTTAGCTTTTCAATTTATATTGAAAAGGATTTTAAGATCGTATTGAATCTGTACACCAATTAGGAGGAAATTTACATTTTAAACAACTTTGAGTCTTCTAATCTGGAAGCATGCTGTATCTCTCCACATAGGTCTTTATTTTCATGATGTTTTGTATAGTTTTTAGTGTAGAGGCCTTGTACATTTTTGTTAGGAATAAATTTTAGAGTTTTATGAGTTTTGATGCTATTGTAAAAAGTATTTTATTTTCCAATTGTTGATTGACAGCATTCAGATGCAATTGACTTTTGTGTATCGAGTAGTTTTTATAATCATGAGTGAGTTGATTTTATAGAATACATCTCCAGTGTTTATTTAAGTTATGTCCTTTTTCCTGTACTTTTGTTAATATAGTGAATTACATTGTTTGGATGAATTTAAGTCTACTGTCTTGCTATTTTTGTCATCTTGCTGTTTATTTTCTATTTGTCCTATCTGTTCCTTGTTTCTTTTTTATTCCTTCCTTGAATTCTAGCCAACTAATTAATTTTTTTGTTCTGTTTTATTTCCTATTTTAGCTTTTCAGCTACCAATCTTTGTTCCTGCCTCTGCCCTCCCCCCACCCCCCTTTTTTTGATCTATTAGGTGCTTTTTAGAATTCCATTATTTTTTCTCTTCTGGCTTTTTAGTTATACCCCTCCATTATTTTTTTTAGTTGCTCCTGCCCTACAGAAATATCCAAACCACATAAATGATTTTAAATTTTCTGGCAACAACATTAAAATAGTAAAACAAAATAAGTAAAATGAATTTAAAGCTAATTTTAATATATTTTATATAATCTACTATATCCAGAATATTATCTTAACTTGTAATCAGTATAAAGAAATGGTTAATGAGATATTTTGCATTCTTTTTTGATACTGAATCTTTGAAATCTAGTATTTTACACTTCCAGTGCATTTTAGGTTGAAATAGCTACATTGCAAGTACTAAGTAGCCACATATCTCGTGGCTGCCATATTGGACAGTGCAGCCATAAAGGTTAGAGTATACACTGTGAACATACAAGGCCAGCCTCACATGACAAATTAGGCCCTTGTTACAGTTACCTCAGAGCGGTGTGTAATACAGAAAGGTGATGACAGTGTCCTGGAAGCCTTTGAAACTTAAATGTTTGCAAAATGATTTAAAAGCAAAAAATAAAAGTTGTGGGGAGAAAAACAGGCTAAATTTTGTCACTATAAAAAATATTTTCCACTTGAAATAATTGCTTTTTTAAAGATGTTTTCAATCTTTTCTTCTAGACAAACTTGGCCCTACAGTGTTTGCACCTGTTAAAATGGATCTTGTTGGAAATATTAAGGTGAATATACAAGCTTGTCTCTACAGAGACCATATATTTGGAGGGAGGAGTGCATGAAATCTCATTCAGAAACACATGATGGTTGAGTTTTATACTCAGGATGTAAAGTGTAGGCCAGCTGTGAAAAACGTTCTGAGACAGAAAAAAAATACTTTAGAAACAATATTTTTAAAACCTTGAGACTATTTAATTCTAGCTTAAGCCTCATAAGAATTCTCAACAAAGGAGTGCCTGGGTGGCTCAGTGGGTTGAGCATATGACTCTTGATTTCAGTTTAGGTCATGATCCCAGGATCATGGGCTCGAGCCCTGCATCAGGCACTGTACTAAGCACAGAGCCTTATTGCTTAAGATTACTTTCTCTGTCAGGGAGCCTGGGTGGCTCAGTCGGTTAGGTGTCGGACTATTGATTTTAGCCCAGGTCATGATCTCATGGTTGGTGGGTTCAAGCCCCAGTTTGACTCTGCACTGAGAGTATGGAGCCTGCTTGGGATTCTCTGTCTCCCTCTCTCTGTCTGCCCCTCTCCTGCTTGCTCTGTATCTCTCTCCCTGGTCTTGCTCTTCCTCTAAAATAAAAAAAAATAATAATAATATAAAGTAATAAATATAACAATATTATTATATTATATATTATAATGTAATATATATTATGTATAGTAATAAAGTAATAAAAATGAAAGAAAAAATAAAAATTTTAAAACAACTCTCAAAAAAACCACATTACCTTGAAAACATAAGGAAAAAGGTGATAGAGACTTAGTTTGTTTTGATTTCGTGGAGGCCTGCCTCACAAGTTACGAGTCTCAAGATTATACCGATTTGCTTGAGGGCTGCAGCATTTCTATCTTAGCTTGTTTTCCTGCTCTTCCTGCAGAAAGTAAACCAGAAGTACATAACCAACAAGGAGGAGTTTACCACCCTCCAGAAGATAGTGCTGCACGAGGTGGAGGCGGACGTAGCCCAGGTTAGGAACTCGGCCACAGAAGCCCTCCTGTGGCTGAAGAGGTGAGACGCCGGGACGGGGCGGCACCTGAAACCCAGCTCCGGTGAAGTGCTGCCGGCAAAAACTGTGTCGTGCAAAGACTGCTTCTGGGGGAGGATCTAACCCAGTAGTCTTTTCTAGAAGGCCTGATGAATCGAAAGAACACCAGCTCTTTTTTTTTCCCCTCCCTTCTGATGATGATGAACATTGTTAATATTAACAGTATATATAAGATAAGAATCTTGTAGGATGATGGACCTTACTGATTCTAAGTCAGTGGTTCACAAACTTTGGTTGCATCCGAGGCACCTGGAGGGCCTTCTTAAGAATACGGGTTGCGCCACTCCAAACTCAGACTTTCTGACTCAGTAGGGACCACATTTTGGAAACCACTGTTTACATATATCAGATGAGAAGGGTCTAGAACAAACTAAAGGGAAATGACAGGGAAGTAAATCAGAAAGGACCGCCATGTACTTACTTGACCTCTCTGTTGCTGTGTCCAAGATATTATTGAAGAAGAAGCTGATATCTGCCATTTCTTCATACCCATTCAACATAGTGGGCTGTGAAAATATTTCTTCCTCTCTTTTGTTTTAGAGGTCTCAAATTTTTGAAGGGATTTTTGACAGAAGTGAAAAATGGAGAAAAGGATATCCAGACAGCCTTGAGTAAGTATCCTTAAATTTTGATTGATCCACTGAATAAGATGTGGAATGGAGACCCCTAGAGGAGGAGGCTGGGTATAGGGGAAATTTCTGCTTTTCCAAATTTCATTTTGTTTCTTTTCTATTTCATTATTATTGTTTGTTTCTTATATGTTCTGTTAAAAAAAGAACCCATGAGATAGTGACCTGGTAATCTAGATCTAGCTTATTAAAAATCAGTATATCTTAAAGAAGAGCTAAATTAATGGAGAGCCATCTCAATAGGAAAGCCTAATATTTTCAAGTGAATTCTTCCTAAACTAATCTTAAAATACAGTGCAGTTCTATAAAAGCAATATCCCAAGAGAAGCTGGTTTGGGGCACCATAAAAGAGAGGGCTTGGAGAACCCTGAGAATTTTCTCCAGAGGGAGATGAAAGATGGGTCATCATCCTCATCATCATCTTGTAGTCCTCAGATGCCTTATGTTTGTAGTGGTGGACCTGACACTAAGACGAAGGCTTTGGTCAAAGGAGGTCATCCTGTATCTCCAGCATCTGAATGCAGTGGCTGGAACATTGTAGGTGCCTAGTAAACATGGGGTGGGTGGGTAGATAGGTGGTGGATCTATCAGATTCGTTTTGGAAAACACTAAAGACTCAGAAGCATCCTCACAGTGTTCCTCACAGAGTGACTGAACTCTCACTCTTAGCCTGACAGAAGTTCTCCCAGCGTGGGCATTGAGGCAGGAGGGGTAGGAGTGGAGATCAAGATTCTGTATGTTGTTTGAAGCCCTGTATTATTTTGATGTAGAGGAGTATGTGGCCAGGCTCTAAGTAGCCTTGATTATAAATACTGACGTGAATGAATTAGATGCTTCTGTTTGGGAAAGAGAGCCAGTGTTCACTGCAGCATTTTGTCAGTGTCAGGAGTGAGCTCTTCCTTCTGTGAATCTTCCCTCTGGGCCATGAGTCCTGAAGGATTCTGTCCCCCATGGGATTTTCTGAGGCCTTCCTATCTAGAAACTTGCTAATGTGCCAGGAAACAAAAAAAGCTGGTTTTTTTCATAACACTTAATGAAGAATTTAGACAACTTAATCCTCATAGCAATCCATTTTTACAGGTTAGGTAACCAAAATTCTGAGAGAGTAAAATACATCCCAGGGCCACAAAAGATCTGGAAGCAGAATCACTTTGGGCCCTCTTCCTCAAAATTCTTCACTTCCCCCGCGAAAGGTCTTCTCCACCAACCCTGGGCTCCCTGCATTTTCTGGGCTTCTCATATATCCCTGAATTTTAGGACAGTCTATTATATTCTCCCCTATGTGTCCTGATTTCAGTACTAAAAGTATGTTCACCATAACAATTCACGCTTCCTAACACCTATCAAACTTTATGACTTTTGGAATGATTAAGATCTTGGGCTCTCTGGATTCCACCTCTTGATAGCAGCACTTGGCAATTTATTAACCTTTCTGTTTCTTGGTTTCCTCATCTATAAAATGGGAATGATGATACCATTAACCTAAAAATATTGTTGTAATGATTAAACAGGTTCATGCATACAAAAAGATTAGAAAAGTGGTAAATAATAAACTCTTAATGGAGAATAGCTTCTTTGTTTATATTTTCACCATCATGACATATGAAGTTGATAACCTGCCAGAAAATGGGGCTTATTTGTCCCAAATCAGAAATGAAAAATTTACAAAGCTCTGGTGCCAAGCTAGAAATTCCTCTCTACACTAACTTCTCACTCTAGAAATTTCACACTGGGAGGTAGGTTCCTCCACTGCAGGAAATACAAAAGCTGTGGGATTCTGCAGTGTTCCTGGTGGGCTCCGCCTGTCACATGACACTGTCGCTTTGTTATGGCTGTCTGCGTGAGGGGCCAGGGCAATGCCAACCTCATTTAGCCCTCTGCTGGAGGCGGAAGAGAACCCAACTACTTACAGGACACATAAGTGAGGGCGCCTGGCTGGCTCAGTTAGTCAAGCTTCCGGCTTCGGCTCAGGTCATGATCTCCATGATCTTGCGGTTTGTGGGTTCTGGCCCCGCGTCAGGCTCTGTGCTGACAGCTAGCTCAGAGCCTGGAGCCTGTCTTCTGATTCTGCTTCTCGCTCTCTCTCTCTCTGACCCTCCCCTGCTTGCGCTGTCTCTCTCTGTCTCTCAAAAATAAAAAATTAAACATTTAAAAAAAATTTACTGTATACAGGACATACAAGTGAAAAAGAGAAGCGTGGCCCCCTGGAAGTAGGGAAGAAGTTGAGAATATCCCCTTTCTGCCCTCCCGCTGCCCCTAAATCGGCCCTTTTTCCCCCCTGCTTTTTGCTTGATGTGGAATCTGGGCCCGCCCGAAGAGAGGGGAGCCTAGGAAGGGAAATGCTGCTTCAAAACCAAAATAAGCTTTTCCTTCCCTCTCTTCCCCTTCAGCACTGTTTTCAATGGGAAGGAAAAGAGGCTGTACTTTGAGATTTTCCTACTGGTGTTCAAGATTATTTCAGAGGTTTTCATGATTTAAATCATATTTTTGCTTTTAGGAATTCCCTAGTTTCCTGCTGCTATTCAGTGTGAAGAGAAAGTTCCTCTAAGCACCCACCCTCCCCTGCAGACACGGCAGCCGCAACAAGCTCTGTGCAAACAGAGTTCATAACAAGTGTTCACACATTCACTACTTCACACCGATAGGCTCCTGATGCGGATTTCTTCTGGGTTAACAGCTTCCCTTGTCGTTTTGAAAGCATTGCTTTTATAAGTAGAACTGATATCTTGTCTGAAATTTAGGAATGTGGGTAAAAGGGAGCATATATACCTCTATTTATATAAGCAAATTTGCTTCCATGTTTTAAGTTCTAAAATTGAATTTGAGTGATTGTAGTAATAGCTACTATTTATAGAGCACACAGTGTAGGAATGACACCAGGTTCTTGATAAACATTTCATTTAATCTTCCAAATTCCTCTTTTTTCTGGTGAGTAAACAGGTCTAGAGGGGACAAGTACCTTCCCTAAAGTCTCAGAGCTAGATCAGTGGTTCTCAAAGTGGTCCAAGGAGAGCACCTTATTCACCTGCAAACCTATTAGAAATGCAGCCTGCCAGGCCCCACACAGCCCCTGCTGACAGCCCCAGGGAGGGGGCACACAGTCCACGTTAGCCGGTCCCTGTGTGCGTCAGTGGTGTGGGGGTGAGCACAGCTGCCTTCCATGTCAGCAGGTCCCTCAGGGGCTTCTGGTCCATGTTAAGGTTTGGGACCCACTCATCTAGAGCGAGGATGTTGGAGGTGCCTGTCACTAGGCTATATATTGATTATTTGGGAATTCTGATTGCATCTGAGTGATTAGTAAGTAAACTGAAATAAAAGTGCTGAGATTAATGCCAAAGCACTAATTTGTTAATTTTGCCTCCTTTTCATGATAATTAGCTGGTAGTCCAATGACAGGAAATTTTTCCTAATCTAGGATCAGCAAGATAGTAGGGATAAATTAAGGATAAGTCTGGACTAGTACTTGGAAATTTGAAAACACTGCTTAAGAAAGGTTTTGAGGTAACTATTCATGAAACTTATATGATCTTAGTGGCCTTGAAAATGGGGGGTGATGCAGGAGCGCCTGGATGGCTCACTCAGTTGAGCGTCTGAGTTCGGCTTAGGTCATGATCTCACAGCTTTTGCGTCCGGCTCTGTGCTGACAGCTCAGCTCTGTGCTAGAGCCTGCCTCAGATTCTGTCTCCCTCGCGCTGTCCCCTACTCATGCTCTGTCTATCACTCACAAAAATAAACATTAAAAAATTTATTTTTAAAAAAATGGGGGGGGTGATATATATAAAATCCTAAACAACACAATGGAAGCCTTGACATGTATTAACTGTCCGGAGGATACAAGCGTAGTCATTATATTGCTGAGGTTCTGTGATCTAGAATGAGTATCCAGCATCTAGATGGAGCCCCTTAGGTTCTATATTGTCCCCTTTTGTATTTGAACCATTACTTGGATTTCCTATCATGATGATCAGAGTGGACTATTTTGGGTGGTCTCATGTCAAGAGTGGCTCTTGAACCATAGATGTCCTGTGGCATTCTCTAGAGTTCATTCCAAGGGAAGAGTTAGGTCCACAAGGCAGATATGTTGAATGGTCCACCCTATAGTTGAGCCCCTCCATTCGCAGATGCCACATCAAAACAAGCTTTTGGAAAGCCTCCTTGTAAGTAGAAGGCAGAAAAGTTGCTCTGGCATTTCATGCACCATTACGCTGTTACCAGCTCTGCACCGTCCCGTAAGCAAGACAGACTGCCGCATCCCTCACCTCGGAAGGTTTCCATAAGTGTCAGGTAGATGTGACCCAACCAAAATCTCTAGCACAGAATAAAAATTATGTATTTAATATGAAAGGCTTTCACAGACAAGAACTGTGTTGTGAGAGCTAAAATCAGAACTTATGATCTGGTATTTAGCATCAAATCATAACTTGACTAGTTATTCTGAAAATACCTGGAATAGGAATCAAGTCCTGCCTCTCCCAAACTACTCACAGCATGTGCCTATCTGGAATGCCAGGCTTGGCTTACAGTCCGTGTTTTTGTCGTCGTAATGCCTAGAGTCAACAAAGGGTGACTCGGGGGCTTGTTTCACTTCTGTCCATTGGTTATTGATTTGACTTTTCTTCATGTATTCATTTTGCCTGAAGCTTACTCACTGTAAAGAATTCAGTACTTTCCTAGTAGCTCAGTTTTCTGTTGTTGATTTTTTGTTTTATTTTAAATATTTCAGACATTTAAGAAATATCTACCATTTGACCAAATATATAAAATAGTTAAATGCTGTACCCATGTACCCCTTGACCCCACTAGTTCTTATATTCTCCAGAGAAGATCTTCACCCTGAATTTGCTATTTATGGTCTTACACATTTGCTATTTTAGGTTTAGGCAAAATCAATCACTAAATACCTCAGCAAATTTCTGGGGTGCCTGGCTGCCTCAGTCGGTGGAACACACGGCTCTTGATCTCAGAGTTGTAGGTTTGAGCCCCACATTGAGTGTAGAGATTACTTAAAAATAAAATCTTTATTTAAAAAAAATGTTTATTTACTTTTGAGAGAGAGTACACAAGCAGAGGAGGGGCAGAGGGAGAGAGGGAGACACAGAATCCAAGCAGGCTTCAGGCTCTGAGCTATCAGCCCAGAGCTTGACACGGGGCTTGAACTCACAACCCTAACTGAGATGAAGTCAGACACTTAACCAACTCAGCCACCCAGCACCCCCCAAAAAATAAAAATAAGGCCTCAGCAAATTTCTCACTTACCAGTAAAGAATTCAGATTTATTTTATTTCCACAAACAGAAGAAGGTTCTAATTCTCGCTAGAAAAAGGACACTTTTTATTTTGGTTATTTTGTTTCACAAAAAGTACACATTAGTTTTTTAGCAGAATGGTTTAATGTGACAAGAATGCCCCGATTTCTCACTGCTTATAGCTGTGTGATCTGGGGTAAGTCACCATCTCTCTGGGTCTTCTGTTTCTTCTTTTGTAAAAGGAAAGAATTGGGCAAGGTGATTGTTATGGCTTCCTCCTCAGAAATTTTGACTCAGTCTCTGAGGAACTGACACATCTCAAAGATCTGGGAGAAGGGGTTCATTTGTGTCTTTCAGAGGCCAAAAATACTTCCAGATTATAGAACATGCATTATGATAATGAATTTATATTATAGTGAAGATTAATGTGTTTCATTATCTAATCTCTAGGTAACCAAAATAGGTCAGGCTTAGACTTCACTTTATTTTAACGGAGCCTCACGTGGTGGGGATTGTGCAGCCCTAGAAGTCAGCTAAGGACTGTGGCAAGACTCCTTTTTTTTTTAACGAATTTTCTTTCATGTGTTGGTTTTAAATTGGAGTAGTGGCCTTCCTGGACCTGCGTCAAGACCCAGCCCAAATTCTCTGATTCCTTCTTCTCCTATTAGACTAGCAGGCCCACCTTTGGCCCCGTGGCAGAGCTCTTCTCTGGCAGGGTGTGGGCACAGCAAGGAGCAGCTGCCTCCTCCGGGAGGGCCAGGCGGGAGGGCACACATTCCGCTGCTGTGCACGAACACTCCCCGTTCCTTGGACCAGGCTGCCCGTGTTGTTGGGACTCATAGCGCCCGTGTTTTCCTGCTGTCCTACAGAAGGTGGCACAGAGAAGGGTTTCTGGGCTTTTCTGAGGGGTTGACTCAAGTAGTGAGGTGTAGGAAAGGTCTCTGAGGTCGGAGTCCCTGAGGTTGGGAGTAAGTAGCCCTGGATCCGGAGCCTCTGTGAACTGGCAGTTTGTCCAGCTGGGGGCTCTTTGTCGCCGAAGACTGAGGAACCGAGCCAGCTGTGTTTGCGTCCTACCGTACCGAAGTGTAAATCTCACCTTGTTACTTACCTGCCACAATTCCAAATCCGAGATCGTGACTGTTAGAAGAAAATAATACAGTCCTTATAGGAAAAAAGACCAGGAGGATATACCCTCAGAGTGCCCACTGTGGTTATCTCTGGGAGTCCGCTTACAGGTTTCTTCAGTTTCCTCCTTTTTGTCTTTTCCTTATTTTCAACACTGAGCATGCCTTACTTGTGAAATTAGAAAAAAGCAGTTAAGTGTTAATAGTTTTTCAGAAGTGCCCCTGTGCCTCCAGTGGGAAGTTCAGAATCTGAATTCTTGGCCTGGCATATAGAGGCCTTCGCCCTTTGGCCCCGCCCCAGCGGTCTTCAGCCCCGGTGACTACTCCCCTGTGCCCTGCACGCCTCAGCCCCTCACAGTTCCTTAGTGCCTGCAGTCTGCAGCCCCACCACCACCCTTCTCTCTGCCCCACTCAGCCTTTGGGACCCCTTTGGGGAATCCCTTGTTACATGCCCACAGGCTGGGTTTGTTTCTCTTCCTTCTGTTCTCACAGAAAGAACTGTACACAAATCTTTACTATAGTTTATTTATTTATTTATTTATTTATTTATTTATTATTGAGACAGAGAGAAACAGAGCATGAGTGGAGGAGGGGCAGAGAGAGAGAGGGAGACAGAATCCGAAGCAGGCTCCAGGCTCTGCGCTGTCAGCACAGAGCCCAACATGGGGCTCGAACTCAAACCACGAGATCATGACCTGAGCTGAAGTTGGTCGCTCAATGAACTGAGCCACCCAGGCACCCGTAGTAACACTTGGTTAAATGGCTGGCTCTCATTAGCCCAGTAACTTCCCCGGGGCAGTGGCCTGAATGATTTTAAATCCCCTATGGATTTCCCCCTCCTTGCCCAGTGGGCGTGTGGTCGACCCTCATCCCATCATGGGTCTCCACCAGCAGATTTTAATGTTGTTGAATTCTGTCTGTGTATAATGGCATTTAATTCTTCACCTGAGTTAAGATCACAAGAATTGAAGTGTCCCCACTGTCCTACCCCTGTGACTCACCTCAGGATGGAGCACCCATGGACCTGCACACTACCTTGCCCACCCAAGTGGCTCCTTGAAAAGGATGGTGGAAAGTTGATTGTCTTCCTGATTTATGGCAGAGGCTGTGCCTAGTATTTTCTGCCCAGCTGCACTTAGTAGGCCAGCAACCCTTTCTCCACTAAGGCCTTCTATACCATCTGCAATGTCGCTGATACCATGTATCCCCTTTGAGAATCAGAATTTAAGAGTGCCTTAGATTGAAGACTTGCATCTGTGACCACGCCCTAAGTCTACTCAGACTTTTTTCTCCTAAGAAAAAAATTCATCTTCAGTTCTCCTGTAGGCTCTTCATAAGCGTCTCTTCATACTTGAATTTATTAATACTCTATTGTTTCTGCTTTAGCTTTACCAGTTGGGGTGCTGCCATTTCCGCCTGTTCCTAAAACTTTAGATAACCAGAGAAATCTATCGTATTTCAAATGTACAGTCTTTTATACCAAATATAAATTGTTCCTTATGCAAACTTGAAGTATATAAAATTGATAGTAGAATATGCTGAAAGTATTAATAAAGCCTCTTCCAAGTTATAAAAATAAGAGTTGACATAAATTACATAATTTCAAAGCAAGAGGGCTTGAGTAAATTGTAAGGTGCATTTAAGCTACAGCCACAAGGCAGCACTGTGTCGGCCAGTAAAATGCAGATGCCTGAAATCCTTCGGCAGTATTCTGTGAACCAGATTGCTGCTAACCACATGAACTTGAGGCTGTGGTCTTGGTGTCTGTTTTTCCTTTATTTTAACATCTGCCCTTACTGCAATTTGAAATATTTTTATATCCAATTATAATGTCCCATACGCATTGATTAAATGGTGGTAGACTTGTATTGGTGCGGAAACTAGCTCATGAAAGTAAATAAGGGTGGAATAAAGGTTTGATGTGATAAATCATGCTGAAGAAGGTCAAACGACCCCCAGGACCCCCTGTGCTGTTGTTTAGGAATGAGCACTGAGAGCACCCGAGAGGCTGCTCAGAAACGAAGCGGGGTGTTAACGTCAGTGCTCTGCGGTGACGCACATCTGTGCCTCCCGAGAACGCACTTACTCCTGTGGAAAGATCCGTTTTGGATTTTGCATGTGTTATTCAAGTCCTCAGGAACACATCCCTCACATAACTGCAGTCATTTTGTTCTTCAGATGTTTTTGTAATTAAAATGAGTATATGCACGTTTTTAAATATCATTTAAAAACACAGGGACAAAATTCATAGGTTTCTATCTTTAAAGTCTAAAACGTGAATGACTTTTATCAGTAGGTCTCATCAAGTACTTTATAACTACCTTAGTAACTTCAAGTCATTCTTTCCACAGTAGTTTTAAAGGTTTCTGGGTTTAATACTGCATATCCACGGCCATAGGGGCATCTAGAGCAAACATTTGACATCCTAGAATGGAATGTTAGCATTGAAAAGAAACTCAGAGGTTATAAAGAGGGAAACAGGACAGCTAAGGGACTGGCTCAGGGTGACACAACATTCAGAGAACTGCATTTAGGTAGGTAGGTAGGTAGATATATATATATATTTTTTTTTAACATTTATCACTTATATTTGAGAAACAGAGAGAGACAGCATGAACAGGGTGGGGAGGGGAGCACAGAGAGAGAGGGAGACCCAGAATCCAAAGTAGGCTCCAGGCTCTGAGCTGTCAGCACACAGCCTGACGCGGGGCTCAAACCCATGAACCATGATATCATGACCTGAGCCAAGGTCGAACACTTAGCTGATGGAGCCACCCAGGTGCCCCTGCATTTTTATATTCTTGTAGTTTACTTCTGTTTGTATTTAGTCTAGCTTTTCCAGTATCCTTTCCCCACCTTTATTTCCTGATATGTATGGGACTTTTCCCACCATGATAATAAACTGAAGTTCAGGTACATTTACACAAGGTAAGAGTGGAACTACCTGTCCTTCTTAGAAAAAAAAGTCATGTAAGGCTTTTTTCCTACTCAAGACTTTTGGGGTACATAGTCTTGTAATTAGACTTTTTTCATCAGCTCGTAATACTAATAGGATCATGCTACCGTGTACATTAGAAAGGATGTGTTATAAATAGCGCATCAGATTCTGGTGAAACTATGGTTCATGGCATTTTTCTTCTTTTCAAGATAACGCATATGGTAAAACATTACGGCAGCACCACGGCTGGGTAGTTCGAGGGGTTTTTGCGGTAAGTGATCCTGCCTTCTAATGTCCTGATGGTCACAGCAGCGGGGGGGAGGGGTGTGTGTGTGTGTGTGTGTGTGTGTGTGTGCGTGCGTGTGTGCGCCTGTGTGTGTAGCATTTCTGTTTGCTTTGTTCTCAAGAATAGGAACATAATGTTCCCTATTTAGTGTGTAAATGTTGGTCAAAAAAAAAGCGTCTGGACTAGAAGACTGTTAACTTGCTTTTCCCTGTCCACCTCCAATGACCGTGTGGAAATCTGCCACAGAAGTGGCAGGCTTTCTGATAAGGTAGTGAAGGGTGTCAGTGCAGGGGTGGGCAGGAAGCTGCGGATACTCACCGATGATGGGAGACAAGTGCGGCCTTCCTCATAGCTCCCTCTGCTGCCCATCGTATCCCATCCTGTTCGTTCTAAGCCTAGTCAGATTTTATCTTTGACTAACTGGCTAAATTGGGTGTGCCAGCAGCTGGGGCTTCTTAGACCATTATTTTCATTGTTGGAGACATTTGTCCTTGTGTGTTTTGGCTCCTGTTACTCCATCATTCCTTCCTTGCCAGCATGTTGACCTAAGAACACACGCCTGGAAATCATAGTCCCCTGGACAGATCACTTAGCCTGCTTGTAAAATAGCAGGAGTAGATAGGTGCCCCTTTCTGTCCTCAGTAATACTCTGTGATTCTCCCATCTGAGGAGAGGTCAGCCTGAGTCAGGGACAGCTGTGAAAAGGCAGAGTCCCGTGTGGTGGTAACTAGCAAACACCTTAGTGCGGGTGTTCTGTGGAAGGTCGTGGGGTAAAAATAGTCTTGCACGTGTCTTTTACTAATTGAAGGATAGGAGACATCACCTGCAGTGTGTGTTTTGTAATCCTAGTGATAGCTGCCGTCCGGCTGTTGGACACCTTTGTCCAGCAGGGGCAGTGCCAGGGACTTGGCGCGTTCGTTATCTTAACAATCTCAGGATTTACTCTCACTGTTCTACAAGTTCGGAACTGTCCGTTCGCGTCCCGAAGTCCCAGAGCGAAGCTGTGGGCAGAGCCCGGGTCCAAACCTGCCCTTCTGTCTCCAAGGCTGCGTCGCCACTGTCCGCAGGGAAGACGGCACTTGAGAGGCTGCAGCTGCGGAATTAGGCAGGGGACGCAGCTGCATTCTTTTTGCTCCCGGAGTCAAACAAGCACTGACTGCTCGTAGGTGCCGGGAACCCGGGTCCCCCTGGTTAGATGACAAGCATAGGCCACTGAGCTGCCCTGTTCACGAGGAACGTCAATGTGTTGTTGTTGCTGTTACAGCAGAGGAGTCAGAGGTTAATCCTGAAACACTAATGATCCGAGAGATGTTCCCAACAGGAATGCAAAGGTAGCAGAAAATTTAACATAAGCAAGGGTCTTTAAAAACACTTTTTAATTTATAGCATTTACCCCAGCATATAGGACTTTAGACTCATTTAAAAAAAAAATGTAGAAGTTATGGAAGAATAGAAAGGGAAAAATTTTAATTGTCCATATTCTCCCCACTCCACACATAATAACTGGTTTTAACATTTTTGTGTTTTACCTTCTTACCTTTTATTTTTATTTATATGTATTCTTTTTAAATTATTCTATTTAATTTTATTTTTATCTAACTATATATCTGCTTATAGGTATTTGTATTTTTATATCTACATGTGTGTTATATGTGTAAAATTATTTTGCATACTCTATATGCATGTACGTTTTTTTATATTTAGCTTGTATAATTTTGTATTCTTTTCCTCTCACTTAACAGAGTCAATCATGGCCATTTTTAAATGCCATAAGAGGTTTTGAAGGTCAGTATTTTTAGTGACTGCATAGTATGCATAATATTTCCCTAGCACGGCAATAACATGATTTATTTGCCCAGTCCTCAGTGTTAGAGATTTAAGCTGCTTCTGAGTCTGTTGTTAGGAATACAGCAGCACTTTTTTGTATGCATTTTGGACTGAAACTTTTATTTACAAAAAATTAGGTTTCTAGAAGTGGAATTGTTATGTTTAATACCAAGAACTATTAGACCTTAGAATTCTGAGCACTGCTGTGTACCAGATGTTGTTTTAAGTGCTTTACATACATAAAATTACTGATGTCCTAATTCCTAAATCTGTTCTCTTACTTTTCCTGTTAAAGACAAAGAAGCATGAGACACAGAGATGAAGTAATATACCCGAAATTATAGAGGACGAACATTTTGAAGGCTCTGGATGGTATTGCCAGTAATTTTTAATGTTGCTGGTTTTTAAGAAAATAGATTCTGTTGAGCATTTGGCAGCAGGCTCTCTGGTGATACTCTCTAAGTCATCCCCACTTTAGAAAGTGTATTGTTTCTGAATGTGCTAAGTAATTAGCAGGGGCAAGTTCATTCAACGAGTCTCAGTTCCTCAGGGAAACATCTTTTACACTCCAGGAATTTGGTTCATGTACCAGCCAAACAGTGCACTTTTCTCTTCAAACAGCTGTAATTTATAGCCCTGAAACCCGGTCTAGG
This sequence comes from Helogale parvula, assembly GCA_004023845.1. Taxonomy (NCBI): domain Eukaryota; kingdom Metazoa; phylum Chordata; class Mammalia; order Carnivora; family Herpestidae; genus Helogale; species Helogale parvula. The sequence continues at coordinate 18,649 of PJEM01004050.1, read as the reverse complement.
CTCTCCCTCCAGAGTGCTCCCTAACCACTGGTCATTCAACCTTTTTGGTTTCCTCTTCAGTTGAGCTCTATCGCTGGTCCTCAAGTCGACCTGACTGCATCATAGTCCTGTAGGAACCTTTGAGAGATACCTAGTCTGGGGCCCTGCTCTGGAGAAACTTTTCAAAAATTTTATTGTACCTAAATACATGGGCATAGGGCTTGATTTGTTTTTTTTTTTATCAAAAAGTCCAAAAGTTATAACAGAAAAATCGCAGCCGCTGTCTTCTGACCCCTCCTTTCCAGACTTACTCCAACAAGTCTGCCATTTTCAGATACTGTGACTGTTTCGTCCAGTACCTCTGTAATCCTGAAAATATTTGCTGCTCTTTTGGGCCTTATCAGTGTTAGCCATTAATGTTGCCTTTCTGTTATAGATTAGAAGTTAGCTCTCTCTAGACCTTGCTATCACGATCTCCCTTCCCTTGCCTCCACCTTCCCGATATAATTATATTACAAGTTAACATGAAGAAGATGAGCCAGAACTGTATGGGGGGTTTTTTATTGTTTTTTTCTTATACAAGTTTTATATTTTCCCCACATCATCAAATCTCTCAAATTACCACCATTCTGAACCCACAGATGCATCATACTCTCTTACTCTCTGTGCTGGGTTTTTTTCTTCCAGATTTCCCTTCCAGAACTTTCTAAACTCTGTGCCAATCTTACTTAGTTATTCAGGCCTGTTGAACTGCTGTGCCCTAGGACTCTTCCTTACAAGTTTTTCTGTACGGAATCCCCATCTCACACGAACTTCCCAGGTTCTGTCACTTCCTATTTCTTGACCTAATCCCTTGTTTTAGTGTTGTCCCCCAGCAGCTTCCAAAAAAATGGTACAAGGGAGCTAAACTTCTGAGTTCCGGCATGCCTGGAGATGTCTTTGTTCTGCCCTCCTTTATTCGGGTGACGCTCTGGCTTGTATAGAATTCTGGGTTAACAATATTCCCTCAGAATTTTGAAGGCGTTCCTCTGTTGTCCTTTAGCCTCCACTGTTACTGCTGCAGAGTCTAATGAGCTCCTGCCCCGTTACACAGAAACTGTTCCTCACCCCTCTGGGTGCTTCCGGGATCTTTATCCTCCCATTCTAAAATCGCATGACCTTCTCCTTTTGTCTTTATCATTCATTATGCTGAGTACTGGATAGGTCTTTACATCGGCAGACTCCTATCCTTCAGCTCCAGGAGATTTTCTCACATTATGTTTTAGATAATTGTCTTCCTTCATTGTCTTTGCTCTCTCCCTTGTACTTCTACCATTATATGAGTATTCGGTATGTGCCAGAGAGTGGGCTAAGCGTGTCATACGTATTCCATTCATCTCTTCAAATAAGGAAAGTGGTACCAGTCCTCTTCTACAGAGGAAACACAGGTTCTAGGAGGTTTGGCACCTTGCTTAAATTTCTCGAGCTAATATGTGAAAGATTTGGGATTCAAGTCTGTGTCTCCTTCACCCAAGCCTGTGCTTTAACCACTGCATGATAATGCCAGTCAGTCTCCAACTGCAGAAAGGGGGTGGGATTTATTCTCAAAGACTTAAAGAAAAAGAAAGCTCAGGAAAGAAAGTGTAATTAATGCAAGATTCCCAAGTCCCAGAGATCTGAGCAGAAAACCAATCCAGTGGATGCCAGACAGCAGATTTTGGCAACCTTACAGAGCAGCAGGCCTACAAAAGGAAGAGAGGTGTCTGGGGCCGAGGAAGTACTCTGTCGGGGAAGTGGTGTGGTGTGGCAGCATGGTTGAAAAAACACGGAGACGATCCTAAGTTCAGATCCTGGCCCAGGCACTTATTAGCTCTACAATGTTTACCTGTAAACTAGGGCTGTATAAACTCTACAGGGTTCTTAAACAGGTTGAGTGGGATAAAATACGTTCACAAGCAGACAACAAAGGCTAGCTCCCCCTTCCCTCAGGGAAAATGTGGGTGCGGAGGAAGTATTTCCCACATGGGGGGAACGAGGGATAGGCAAAGAAACCTACAGAGATGGGACACAAGTAAGAGAGTGAGGTGCCCTGGAAGGCTGGCTGCGTGGGAGCACCATGCACGCAGGTGGATGCTGAGGACTCGGGGACGGTCTGGACCACACTGACTGAGAAGGAAGCTTTCTCTAACTTCAGTCTCAGCACTCCCAGATTTGTTGGCACCATTGATCCTCAGCATGGCCCGAGAACATACTTGTTTCTCAGAGTCCGTGGATTGGAAGGGTGTGTTGTGGCCCTCCTTATCTGTGTATGTGTGTGAGTATGTGTGTGCACATATATACTCATGCATAAGCAGAAGGCATGCAAGAGCAAGAGGTGTACGGATTCTCACGGGCGATTCTTTTACAGTTAGCTCTGAGGGCAGCTCCGTCCTATGAAGATTTTGTGGCCGCGTTAACCATCAAGGAAGGTGACCACCAGAAAGCAGCATTCAGTGCTGGGATGCAGAGGGACCTCAGCCTTTACCTCCCTGCCATGGAAAAGCAGCTGGCGATACTGGACACTTTGTACGAGGTCCACGGACTGGAGTCAGACGAGGTGGTATGACGCCTGCAGGACCGCGCGGCCTCCTACCTTCAGGGAATAAAGTCTGCTAATGTGTTTTGTGGCCCTGCTTAATTTCCAGCAGCAGCTTCAAACCTCTCCAACCCCCTTACCTGGTGGGATGGAGAGAAGGAGGCAAAGCCTAGTGGTTTTATATATAATTTTTTTAATGCATATGTGTTTTGTGTGTTTAAAAATCAAGGTGCTATATATTTCAGTTCAAAGGGCCTCCTGGAAACCAAATCAGAGTGGTTATATTAGAATCGAACAGCAAGTTACGAGAGCAGATTTGACAAATGAGTTCATCGGTATTGTGTTCTGTTTTTACCTTTTAGTTTTAACAGGCCTCCCAAGCCCCAGCTGAAAATGAGCAAATTCTGTATCAAGGACCATAACACATAGCCAGTGTTTCAATCAACTTAGACTAAAAATTGGGGGAAAGGCTAAGCCCCTTTGTTGAAGCTACTGAAATGTAGTTAATGCTCCTAGATGTTCAGAGAATCTTCTCTTCCACGGGCCTGTGGGCAGGACGCGCCTGTGTAGTCCCGATGTTCAGGGCATCGGTGCGGGCCTGTTCATGTCGAGGAGGAAGACACAAACACAGAGTGCCATCCCTGTCTCTGGGGGTGGGGGGAGGAAGATGGTGGCTCCAAAGGTGTAAGTGGTGTGGCCTAACCCCAAGCCGGGAGACATTCTGGCAGAGATGTGACTGGTCATCCAAGATGACCCTCTCTAGTGCCCTCACTTTGCCAGCATGCTTTCCCAGGCAGCATCTGAATTAGACATTACAGTGAAACTGTGACATTCAGGGCTTATTATCCACTTCAGAAGTAAGGTTTAGAGGTTGAGGAGTTTACTCACAGTCCTATGTAGCTTCTAATCAGAGGAAGCGGATGATTGCAAAGTGCGATCTGGACCGCCTCTGCATCAAAATCATAGGGGGTGCTTCCTCAGAAAGCAAATTCCCAGGCCTTGCCCTGAAGAACCAGAGTAGTGGGGGTGGGGCTCAGGAATCTGCATTTGAATAAACTTTCCAGTTGATTCTCATGCACCCAGAGTTGGAGAACCACAAGATGAAATTCTAGTTTGAATTCTAGTTTGCAGAACTCTTCTTCTGCATGAACTAAATGACGCGTCCTTTTTTTCCCCCCAAAGAGGAAGAGACTTTCATTGAAATAAAATAGTTAAAGGGAGAGTGAGAAGTAGAGCAAATCTACTCACCATTTTCTTAATTGTGCCAGCTTTGTGCCCAGACATCAAGCGTGGACGTTGCATTCAGGGACCGTGGTTCTGAATGTGCTCTATGACCAATCTGGGTATCATCACCAGTAATCCAAAGCAAGCTAAATACAACTGCTTATCAATCTCAGAAGCTTTAGGACTGTATCAGAATTTAAAGGTAGGATTTAAACGTGCATAAAACAACCCTGGGTAGGCATTCTCCTGGAAAGTGTGTGATGCCAGGAGTCTCCAGTAGGCGGCGCTGCCACGGGTGGGAGTGGGAGGAAAGTCATGGAGGCGTCCCCAGCGGAAGCTGCCCCACTGGAGGCTGCTTCCTGCTAGCAGCTGGAGGAGGATTCCCAGCAGAAGGTGGTGCCAGGGTAGAAGGAGAGGGCCTCTAAAGTGCACAGGTGCGTGCTGCCTGCACAGCCCCGGGTGATTCTCTTCTGGAACGGAACCCTCTCCTTAGGCAGAGGTTCGTGTAGGGAGGGGTTTTGATTTTGTCTTTTATCTGTCTTTAAACAGATTGGCATTTATTTAGCTCAGATTAATGAAGCAGGTACACTACTCACGTAAGGATTTCTGGAAAAAGCTTAAAGAAAAATGTCTTAAGCCTGGGGGAAAGGTGCTAAAATAGTTCCGATTCCCTTGTATTTTAGTACTTGTTACTGGCAACTGCCAAGGCGTGCCTGTGTTTTCCCCCGCCCCCCGAGCAGTTCGTGTGGATCTCCTTCTCTGGCTAGTGTGAAGGTGATGGCCCAGCTAGAGGCCACTTCGCACTCCCTGGCCTCCACAGAGCCTCCTGAGAGGGAAAAAGAAACAAACAGCCAGTCTGTGCTTGAACCTTTAATGAAAGCACTTTAGGCATTGTGCTGTTGCAAGGGGGTGCCACCGGGAGACTGCAAGTGTCCCTGCTGAGCAGCTACTGCCGCCCCCCGGCGAACTCAGGTGGTCTCTTCGAGAGGGCGTGGTCACACTGCGCATGCCTCAGACTCGCCACCCTGGCTCTGGACACATACAGAAGAAAGCTGCTCCGCGTGGCCGTTCCACGTTTATATAGGTACGGCTTTGGTTTCTCTAACTCAGTTTTCTGGGGCAGAAGAGTGTAATATTATCTGGAATCATTGGGAACCCAGATCAGGATACCCTGAATCTTGAATAAGTTACCTTTTGTACTTCCCCCTTAGGACCCCCAGTAGAAATGTGCACTGTTTTTGATAGGTATTCTCCTCACTGGAGCGTAAATGTGTTCAAAATGTATAAAGCTCACAGGGTCCTCATTAAAAGGAACCAGAAATTGAGCCTCATACTAGGTGATAAATTCAACTTGACCTGCAGTTTGGCACAGTTAGTACTTCCTCCTGGACATACAGTGTTTGCTTTTAGTTTAAGCACTAATCTGCAGGTACCGTCTAAGATGGGAACAAAGAGAAAAAAGATGGTTAAGACCTTTTCTCCATAATCCTCCAAGATTTCCGGGACTTTAAGCTTGCTTCCACCCAGACAGTGAGAGATGAGAAAGCATTAGTATGCTTGTCAACAGAGGAGTCACCGTGCTCTCATTGCCCAAAACATTTTTAGGATCCCTCCTTTGGAGTAACCTGTAGGGAGAGCCTACAGAAAAAGGTAGTTTGTCTTGTAGGGATTAGTAGAAGCTGATAAGAAACCTAACAGAGTGCTTGCATACACTTAATTTCATCACGTGTGCACTGCCCCCCACAGAAGCCCAGCTCTACACTTAGGAGGAATCGATACACATTTGTCCAACTGAACAAAATCCTTTTGATGCTGGCAATGGTTTTTTGTTTTTTTGGTGGGTTTTTTTTGTTTGTTTTTTTGGTTCTTTGAGAGCAAATTTGATTCATTCTAGCGAATCCTGGTGAAAAATGCTTAGTTGGAGGGATACCTTTTGGGGGCAAAACCAACCAACTTCTGAGTATGAGGTAGAGGGTAGAGGTGATTTTCTTGTCAGCTCTTGATCCAGCTCGGCAGGGAGTTCTGAAAGCGGGGCTCTCAGGCTGTCCCGCATCTCAGTCCCTAGAGAATTGACCCTGAAAGGCAATGTTCAGTAGGATGTGTAAGTAGTGGCCTGAGGTTCCTCGTTATCACTGTTTGTATGTCATTCTGAACAGAGAGCTTTCTCAAATGTCACTTTGCACAGTAAGGGATACGTGAACTCCGGAACTCAGCCTTGCCGCCTTCTGTTACTGAAGGTAGTGCCCCCTCACAGCACCAGATCCACCCCCCATTCCTTGGCAGCCCCCTCTGACGCATACGTGAAGCCCCTGGCACGGACCTAGTCCAGGGTCACTGGGGACTTGAGGGGTCTCTTACAGAACCCCCGTTCCCATTTGTAGCTGTAAAGCAGGTGACCGCCATGTGCAGAAAGTGACCTGCCATCAGATGAGTGCCGCTGGAAAAGTCTGTGGGCTTCTCTTTCTGATTATTAATAGCGTACATGTATTTATCCAAAAAGACAGTGCTTTCAACTTTATATTTTCCGAACAATGTTTTTCATTAAGAAAAATAGGTGGAAGGAGCCAATAAATAAAGTCACTTTTCTTTATTAAATTTGACGGAAGTAAAAGAGCTGAAATAAGAGGTCTTTTTTAAGGGGACCTAATCTGATTATGAAAACCATATATGTGAAGAAATACTATTCAAGGACAGTAAGAGTCAGAGGGTCATGAGCGATAGAAGATGATGTGAGACAACTTTCTGGAAAATTTTTTTTCTTTTCTATTTAAACTCGTACATCCTACAAGAAGTTGGTTACTTATGGTGCGTGTCTGAATCATTGATTAAAACCAGTTGCTTCTGGTTTTAGTCCTAGGTTTTACAGCTCTTCGGCTTCCCTATCCTGATGTTTTTGTGGGGTGTTTTTTTTTTAAAGTAAACTATCAATCTTTTTTACATTTTAGATTTAGATTTTGTAGGTAAAATGCGTTTTTAGCCATTGTTCTGTTAGCTGAGCTAATGTGTTTGGCCTTCGAGGGCCTGACTTCAGACGCCCTTGTGATCCGGTACAGCCTGCGCACCAGCCTCCGCGTGTGCAGTGAACCTGCGTCCCTGTGCAGTGTACAAGAGGGCTTTCTTGAGAGACATGTTCTGCTTCTGGATGTCCCTTTGTGACCTGCAGTTGCTTACTCAGGGGTTTCATAACAATGACATACAGAATACGCGGTAGCTGTCTAATTGTACTTTGAGACTGCTTATCAGTTATAAGGTTGCTAGGGATCCACTCAACAATTCCATGACCAAACTGTTCACTAGACCTTCTCTGTAAACGTCCCGGGTTCCCACCTGTCGGAGCCAGCAGTCCTGTGTACGGAGGCCATTTGCATGATTTCCCTCGTCGCACTGCTGCACTGGGGCACCCCAGGGCATGATTCGGTGGTCCTTGGCGGTACGCATGCGTTGATCCTGCCCCTCCGCTGTTACTATATAGCCTTTCATTAAAAGGAAGAAACATACCACTGCTCTGTAATGTGTAAGTTTGCAAGATGTTTTGGTTACCCTTTTTAATCACTTCTCTTTCAGAGTGAACAGATGTTTTCAGCTAAGCTATGTGAGAACATAAGGAAGAGATCTTGCTTGTCTTAAGCACCATTCTTTCTGCTGCATATATTTTAAAGTGTGGTCGTGTGGTCAGTATTTTTTCCCCGTATTTTATAAACACCCTGAGACTGTTGGCACCCCTTGCAAAACAAATGAGATCACGGAGTCCTGTGTATGTGTCTCTTCATAGGTGTGTGAGGAGTCAGTGATGACAAAAGGGTGATCTAGAAGGGTCCTGTTGCTTCCCAGAAGGCTGATGAGCCAGTGTCATGGCATGTTTGATGTCCGAGTCCCCAGTGCCATGACAGTTTCACTAGGATGTCAGTAAGCAGCCCAACTACCTCATGTGAAATTGGCTGTGGACAATCTGTGTCAGATGAGACATGTATTTAAGGTTGATTTAATCTGGTTAGTAGATTGGAAAAGATGATGTCTCTATAAGGAAAAAAAAAAACATTAGACCAGATGCCAAAGGCTACAATGTACATAGATTTCCTTGGATTAATTTTCTAAGTCAGTGTTGAATTCCAGCCCCAGTATTCTTATCTCCAGTGTTTATGGTCTCAGAGATCCATGCACTTTGAATACCTGTCACATGCAGTCCTGTGTTAACTGTTCTTGTCCTAAAGCATTTTGAATGAGCAGCATAATGACGGTAGGAAGCGAGCGTCAAGTAGTTTGTTGATTTGTTTGTTTCGGTGGGCCTTTACTTAGAACATAATGTGTTGGAGCCTTTGGGGACCAACCATCGTGTTTGGTGTTCATGTAAAAACTCTGTCCAACTTCTTACTCTATATCTTGTGGGGAGGGTTTTACTTTTTTTGCAAAAATGTTTGAAAACATCTGTCAGATTTTATATTCATTAGTTATAATAAACTTATTTTTAAAGTATTTTATCAAGCGCATCTCTTATTTTTAAAGTACTTTTATCAAGTGCATCTTTTAAAAATTTTTGTGTGCACTTCTGAATTGACCGTGCCAATAATAAGTATCATTTGTGGAACGCTTACTGTTTGCCAGGCATAATTTTAAGCCCTTTCCCAATACTAACACATTTAATCCTCCTACTCACTTTGTTAAGGCCATCTTGTTGTTATCCTCAAATTACAGATGAGAAAATGGGTGCAGATTGAGGAAGCCCCTTGCCTGAGACCCCACGGCTGTGAAGGAGTAGAGCCAGGCTACAAACTCAAGCAGCCTAGCCCACAAATCTATAAAACTGGTTAAAACCTAGACAAGTTAATTTTGAAGCATCAAAAGACCTCTGTAGTGGCATTGCACGGGGTGTGCCTAGCATTCTACAAAGACCGGCTCCTTTCACAGTGGCTCTGTTCTTTGGCTTGGTTTAATTCTGTTTTCAGAAAAACCACAAATGCAGAACAGATAGAGGAGTTTGCTACGCATAATATTTGAGTGGCTGTGTGACTAAATGGTTCACATTCAATAGGCAGTACTTTTTTCTAAATCACTTGATGCCAAGGTAGGGTTGAACCTGTTGGGTTTTCTCTCCTGTATACTTGGTGGTAGATATTAAATACCTGCAGATAGATAGGTGTGCGGGGCTGGTGTAGGATGCCACACTGTCCACGGAGAAGCTTCCTGTCAGTTGCCCATGCGAGGCCTCCTCTCCAGCCACCATTTACAAAAAAAATTTTTTAATGTTTCTTTATGAGACAGAACATGAGCAGGGGAGGGCCAGAGAGAAAGGGAGACACAGAATCCAAAGCAGGTACCAGGCTCCACGCTGTCATCACAGAGCGCGATGTGGGGCTCGAACTCACAAACTGCAAGATCATGACCTGACACCCAATCAGCTGAGCCACCCGGGTGCCCCAAACAGCCTCCTCTTTAAATACATGATCTGAGCCAATTAGAAGTCAGGGAAGCGGGATTGGAGGGAGAGAAGCAAGTGAAGGGCGGTAGATGCCTGAGCACAAGGTTCACATGAACTCCGCTGCGGTGGCCGTGCCAGGCCATGTGCGAGAGAAGGAAGAGACGGCTGGTAGAGAGCGAAAACATGGTGTGGGCCCACTGAGGAACCTACAGACCTTCTCAGAAGCCGACTTTCCCTCTCCTACTTCAGTTCTCAGGAGGCCTGCTTTCCTGCCCTGGGATTCTTCCCCTAGAGAAAAGCGGACCTTTCTCCTGCTTACACCGACTCTGCTGGGCTTCTGTCCCTTGGAACAGTCACTGTGATGAGTGTGTGTGTCTCTGTTCCCCACTGAATATGGGCAAATCCTTTTTCTTTTTTTTTTTTTAATTTTGTTAATGTTTATTTTTGAGAGAGAGCGCATGAGCAGGGGAGGAGTAGAGGGAAGGGGGGACACAGAATCTGCAGCAGGCTCCAGGCTCTGAGCTGTCAGCACGGAGCCCAACGTGGAGCTCGAACTCTGGAACCGTGAGATCATAATTTGGGGTGAAGTCAGACGTTTAACCGACTGAGCCATCCAGGCCCCCCCTGGGCAAATCTTAAAGTGAAAAGAAAGTGGCCTACATCAAAGAACAGCCACCATTGTCCCCCTTGTTGATTAAACGGGAGTGCCTGTCCATACCTGAAGTCAGTCTGTATGAGCTCTCTGCTTATTCTAAGTTATGGGCACTTTCCCCACAGAACCGTAGGAGCTTTTTTGTAATGGTTTTGTTCTTACAAACCTTAAACTTCAATGCTGCCAGGGATGGCTGTAAGGACCAGCCATCTCCTGCCTTCTCCATACCTACAGGAGCAGTGCTGTCAGATAGAAGCTGTGTGAAGAGTCAGCTTTTGTCCTTTAGCACCACCTTGTAGTACTTGGGAGCCATGGAAAGATAAGCTTCCTGGAGGATGAACCAAGGTGTGTTCAGAAAGAGAACATGTTTGAATTGAAGGTCTGTCCTGAGTTCCGGTGGGTGGGGTGTAGAGTAGCCTCCTGATCACAAGAGACCAGCTGACGAGAGGCTACGTCTGCTGCTTGCTATTCTTCCAAAATCTGTGAATACGAGTACATTTCCTGTCTCTTCTGCTTTTCTACAATAAACACAGGTTCACCTGGAAAGTCTGTGCTTAGAGGCCATGATCGAGAAACCAAAAGAGCAATTAGGTAGGAATGGAACCATCCTAGAGTTGATATTTTTACTTGTTCTTACATTCACGTGTGTCGATTAGATGTCTGAGACCCATTACACAAGCAGACATCACACCCTTAACACTTTTACACAAACACACACCCTGACACTGTCCTCATCACTATCATTCTTTGTAGCAGGGATGGCTCAGGTTGATAGAGAACCAATGAGTGTCGATGGTCTGACATCAGCACTGGACTGGAGACGCAAGCCACATTTAGGTGGTTTGCTGTGGAATCACATTTCCTTTTTTTAGAGAACAGAATTGTCACATCTTTGCTAACACGGAGTATGTGGCCAATTTTAGGGCGTTCTGCTTTGGCTTGACAGTCCAAGTTGTTGAAAAGTTTTTAGAGGCTTTAAAAGTCAAATCTTGAATCAGAGTTCTGCATGAGATCACCTTCGACATTCCCCCTAACCTTTCCACTGGCCATGACGTGTCACTGACCAAACTTTCCCTTGGGTTTTGTGAATCACTAGGGCAGATGGGGTTCAGACTTTCTGCCTGACTCCTCCTGATTTAGACCTGGCTCCCTACTCCCTTCCCTGCAAATTCATTAAGTTCATTCATCTCCAGATAGCAGCCTCAGATGCTTCTGAGATAGCAGACTCCATACAGACAACCCTTAAATTACCTTCAACTGCAGGTTGCTCACCTGGATTGTGATCTTGAGCTCCAACCAGACCCACCTGCCTTCTGATATTCTATCCTTAGATGTCCTACCTTCGTCTGAAACCCCAAGTCCAAGCTTTGCATTTAAGTGGGTGGCATCACTATTATTCCAGTCACTCAGGCAGGAAATTTCGACACCCTGAGCTCCTGCTTCACTTCCACACTCTACCTAGTTGGTTACGAAGGCCTCAGACTCTGCAGTCCAATTGCTACAGCCTTGACCTCTAAATTTGGTGCTCTTCCAACCTGTCTGCCACTGCCTTCCAAATCTGAAAACACTTTATGACTCCATGCCATGGTCCAGATTCTTTCACAAACTTGGGGTGCCCTTTTCCCTCCCCCTTCCTCAAAGCCCAGATTGAGTTTTGCCTCAAAAACTGGCCCACACAATAATCCCAGGCATCAAGTTCACCTCTAAACACCTGGACTTCTAAACAATACCGCATTAATTAGAATTTAGGAATAGGAAGCATGACTCCCAAGAGAACAAGACTAACTCTTTGATGTATTTTTGCTTATTGGTTGTAGCACTAAATCATGAACTTCACCTTATTCAAGTCAGGGAGCCCAGCACCCAGCAGTGCCTTTCTTGCCCATGGGAGGATTAGAAGTTGGGCATTACCAACTTCTCTGTTCTTTTAGATCCGTTGGTTCCATTAACCAACCAGATAAAAATATCCTGAAACAAAACCCTACATATCTCTTCTTTCCTGCTACCTCTGCTACTCAAGAAATACTCAGAGTGCCTGACCACTCAATATAAATAATTTGTGTTTTTTATATCTTACTGTGGGTTCGGCTTTCGGCTTTGTCCAGCAAAGCTGAAGTTGGCAGAAAGGCTTACTCAAGACTTCGTGCAAGTCAAGAGAGGTGAGAGGGAGGCTGAGGGAAGTCTCCCTGAGCTGCTCTGAAGCTCCCGCATTTATTGGGCATACGTTTCAGTGCGCTGCGTGTAGAAAGTGTGCCGGACAACAAGGCGGTTCCCAAGACTACAAGAGAGCAGATGCAGAAAGCAGGGTGGAGAACAAGATAAGATATTCCATTGCTAACATGGTCTAAGGAATTCTAAGCACAGGCAGGACCCAACCCCTATATCTGCATTAGCTAGACGCTGCCTGCTGTTTTCAGCAAAGGCCAGAAAGCAGTGTTCTGCTTTGCAGTGTGTTCACTATAATCTCCTAGCCCAGGACATAGCTATTTGATTTCCCACATACTGCCTTGGTTAATGCAAGTATAAAAAGGTTTTTAAATGGTGCTTATGTGTATCAAATTATTGGAAGACAAAGTCCAGTTCATAGTTTTCTGCTCTGTTTGTACATTTAAGTAAATCACTAGAAGGACTTAAAAAAACAAGCAAATAAAAACACTGATATTTAAGCCCCTCCTGATCACTTAAATCAGTCTCTGGAGAGCAGCCTGACACTTGTATTGGTAAAATCTCCACAGTGATTATAATATGCAGCCCCATTGAGAACCCAGAGTTGCTGGTTTTGACGTTTAAAATGGTGCTCTAGAGGGGTGCCTGGCTGGCTCAGTCAGTAGAGCATATGATTTGTAACCTCAGGGTCATGAGTTCAAGCCCCACATTGGGCATGGAGTCTAGTTAAAACTTAAAAATTAAAAAAATAAATAAAATTGTGCTTTGGGGTGTTTTTTTTTGCTACACAAATATATATATATGTGTGTATATACATATATAAAACAAAGGAAGGAGCCCAACCTTGCCATTAAGCCCTAAACTTTAAAAGATGATCACCAAAGCAAAAGACCAGATTTTCTGACAAGAATGAAAAGAGCTAATCCTGCCACCCTATTGAGGGCATTTGCAAAATCCAGATCTCATTAAAATCTCAGGTTTTGGAGGGAAACTAATTGGAGAGTTGGGGCAAGATGAGAAGACATCTCTTCCTTCCTCTGAGTAGGGCTGGCGCGCGCGCGCGCGCGTGTGTGTGTGTGTGTGTGTGTGTGTGTTGGGGAGGGACAGAGGATTTCCTGGAGAGAGATGGGTGAAACACGAGAACAAGAAACAGGAGCAGCCAGCCTGTCCCAGAATTAAGGACAAATCCACATCCCAAAGTTCTCCTCCATGATGTAGCAGATTTGTCTCCACTCCATTCAGAATTTGCCTTGGTGCAGGACTTGATGCAAGTAGCAGAAGACAGCAGAGTCCAATCCCGCCGAAAAAAATGTGTACGCAGAGCTCCTCCTTTCGCCCATGTGCACACACAGACACCGACCAGCAGGTTGGATTGGCTGGTACACACTGGTATGGCTGTGTTGATCCAAACCAGGAAGTAAATGATCACTAACTGAAGCATCTCACGTTGCTCTGGCCACCCTAGTCCCTCTCACAAGAAACCCCCCAACCCCAGACTACCCCACAATCTGGCAACTAAAGAAATAACATGTGGCCCAACACGGAGTCTTCGGGCCCCTGCCCCAGAGCTGCGGCCACCCTCTGTTCTGCTTGTTCGGTGTCTGTGTCGTCCTGGTTATTAAGTACTTAGGAATCATCATCTATGCCAGAAAGCACATAGAACAGAAGCCCAGGAGAAAAGAAGTAGTTGTCAAATAAGATGGCAAATGTTCCAACAGTACATCAAAGCAAATAAATGGTCTGTATAGAGCTGCTACCTTCCACATGAACAAATTTAAATAAAATGACCTAGTGACTATATAAATACACAGCCACCAGAAAGAGTGGTGTGGGGAACAGATGAAATCAGTTGGGAAGAAATCTAACCTAAAAAAACAAAAGTTCCCACAGTTACACTGTGTTCTCAAAAGAACTCAAAAGGGCATGAATCTAATAAGGTGAAAGCCCATAAACGAGCTGATTAAACAATGAAATGAAATAAAAAGGCAGACTGCATTAGGGTGCCTGGGTAGCTCAGTCGATTGAGCGTCTGACTTTGGCTCATGTCACGATCTCGCGGTTCACGAGTTCGAGTCCCATGTGGTGCTCTGTGCTGACTGTTTAAAGCCTGGAGTGTGTGTTGGATTCTGTGTCTCCCTTGCTCTCTGCCTGTACCCCACATGCTCTGTCTCTCTCTCAAAAAGTTTTTTAATGTTTTATTTAGTTTTGAGAGAGAGAGAGAGTGCGCATGGGAGGGGCAGAGAGCAGAGGGAGACACAGAATCTGAAGTAGGCTCCAGGCTCTGAGCTGTCAGCACAGAGCTCAACACAGGGCTCGAACTCACAAACAGGGAGATCATGACCCGAGCTGAAGTCTGACAAGCTGACTGAGCCACCCAGACACCCCCTGCCACAAAAAAAAATTTTAATAAAAAAAAAAAAGACAGACTGCAGAGCTAAGAAAACAGCTTGACCAAAATAACACTCTTCTAGAATAAATAAATGAAGTAGCAATAGGAAGAAACATGGTTGAAAACTAGATAACATAGAAGAAAAGGCTTGCGGTTGAGGTGACTGGAAAAACCAAAGTAATTCTTGAGACAATAACTATAGGAAAACAGATATCTAGCATATGCGTATTTGGTGATTAAAAAAAAGGGAACTAAAAAAAAGTATTGAAAGATATAATACAGGAAAGTTCTCCTGAAATGAAGAAATGAATCTTCAGATTGAAAATGTGTCCTATATTCTAGGAAATCTGAGAGAATGCACTTGACACCAAAACGTAACCTGATGGAGTTAATGAACTTCAAGCCTGAAAAAACTGAGGCAGAAAAAGCAAGTCATCAAAGGGTCTTAAACTTCTTCAACACAACATTCAATACCAGGAGGTAAGGGGGAAATATCTCCAAAGTTCTAAGTAGGAAAAAGAGCAACTAAGTATGTGATTGCCAGCCAAGTTGTCAAATATAAAGTCAATTACTCGGCGTGCAAGAACTCAGGGAATGCAACACCCCCAAGCCCTTCTTAAGGAAACCGTTTGATATAAGAGACAAATCAAATGGCTCAATAATGGAGGAACTTGTGGCAAAATGGCAGGTGGTGAGCACTGAATTTATATAAAGAATTAAGGCCAAACTTGGAATTATACTGTCGATTCAAATGGTATAAGCCTTAATAATAGAACTAGTAAATTGGGGATGGGAAAGAGAAATATAACATGTCAGTCCTTTATTTTCATAACAGAAAGTTGATATCGTCTAAAAAAAAAACAAAACAAAAACAAACATGACTAACCTCTTAAGTCTGTTGGTAACTTTTTAAAAAATAAGCTTGAATAGAGTTTTAAATACCTGTTGGGGAAAAACATTTTTTTTTAAGTTCAATAATTGCTTCAGTTTTCTTTGGTTACTGTCTTAAATGCAAGCATAGGAGGCATGTGTTATTTTTTAAAAATAAATGTGATTAGGGGCGCCTGGGTGGCTCAGTCGGTTAAGCATCCAACCTTGACCCAGGTCATGATCTCACAGTTCGTGGGTTTGAGCCCTGCCTTGGACTCTGTGCTGACAGCTCAGAGCCTGGAGCCTGTCTTCGGATTCTTTGTCTCCCTCTCTCTCTGCCCCTCCCCTGCTCATGCTCTCTCTCACTTTCAAAAATAAATATTAAAAAATATTAAAATAAAATAAAATCAATGGGATTAGATATAAATATGGTTAATGAAAATGAACATAAATCTACGATTATAAAGACCCCATCCTTTTATTTCTAGCTGTGTAAAAAGGAAAAGCCAGAAATGATATCCAATGAAAATTAATGATGTTATTGTTAGATAGGTATTGATTTTGTTTTATATTCTTCTTTTTTGTACCTTATTATATTGCTTGATTTTTATTTGAGAAACATACTGTCTTTTTATTTTAAAATAGAGGAGGGGAGATATATTTAAAAATGTTTTTAATGTTTATTTATCTTTGAGAGAGATAGAAACAGAGCACGAGTGGGGAGGGGCAGAGGGAAGGGGAGACACAGAATCTGAAGCAGGCTCCAGGCTCTGAGCTGTCAGCACAGAGCCTGACACGAAGCTCGAACTCACAACCCATGAGATGATGACCTGAGCCAAAGTCAGACACTCAGTTGAGTGACCCAGGTGCTCCAAGATACATTTTTTTAAATATTTATTTTTGAGAGAGAGAGAGAGCATGAGCAGGGGAGGGGTAGAGAGAGAGGGAGACAGAATCCGAAGCAGGCTCCAAGCTGTTATCCAGAACCCAGCTCGAGGCTCAAACTTGCAAACCGTGAGATCATGACCTGAGCTGAAGTTGGTCGCTCAATCGACTGAGCCACCCGGGCGCCCCAAAGTGTGTGTGTTAGGGGGGCGAGGAGATATTTTTAAAACAAGGTCAAAAAGCATTGTATAGTGTAGGTGGGTGCCTGGTTTATGCTGATCAAAGTAATGACATTGCTTTGTAACTCCTAGGAAGAGACTTTAAGCTTTTAACTTAATCCCACCACACTTCCTTTTAGAGCACTGGTTATTTTTAATTCATAAGCCACCATCCCTTTAGGCACAAAGATACTACTAATCTAAAACTCCCATTTTATGCAACTCACAAGTGTTGCATTCTTTTGGTGCTAACGGGAAAAATTGAACGCCCGTATGATACCTAGCGGCCTGCCCAGTACATCTGAAACCCATGAAGAGATGGAAAAAGAGACTGTTTGGAGCAACCGACAGTCAGTCTTACAAGAAGGAAGCCAGAAAGACTCGGCACCATAGGAATGTTGCACATGCATTGGCTGCAGTCCATCGGAGGAACTGAGAGGTTTCTATCTTCGTGCCTCTGTGAGTTTGGAAAGAAAATGTCAAGCCTCTCCCCACCCAAGTGAAATCACTGGGCAGTAGAGCTGAGCCATGCCAAGAGGGGTGCCATGCTGGCACCCCGGCTTCGGACCTCCCGCCCCCAGCACTGGGAGAAATACACGTCTGCTGGGTAAGCCACCCAGCCTGCGGCATTTGGCTCTAGCAGCCCGGGCTGATGAAGACAATCCCTTTCCTCTCGGGTTACAAACTGGGATGGCAGGAGAATGACTCATCCGCAGCCTGCCCTCCCTTGGCTGCGAGGAGGTCCCGCTGGGAGGAAATGAGGGCAACAGAGAGAGCTGAGAGATGGCAGCACCCAGGGGCCAGGGGCGGAGAGCGAGAGCAAGAGAGGATATGCCAGGGGCCAGCTTCACGCCTGTCCTTCCCAGTGACACAAATCCATACCTCCCCCTTTTATTAGATCTAATTGGTATTAAGTTTCTGTCACTTGTAACTGAAAGAAGCTTGAGAAAGTTTTAAATAAATCCGAGACATTTGCCTTTGGCTAGCTTGTCCTATTTCTCTTAATGCTTTCTGCCTCCATAGAATATATGGGCGTGGTTTTTTGTGGTTAGTAGAAAGAAACTGAGCAGCATGGGAAAACGGAAGGCGCGTGGGGGGTCCGATGAAGTCAGGACTACCTGGTACTGTGACAGCATCAGGACACTGGGACTGGCGCTCTGGTTTCTGGTAGCCTTTACCTCCTTCCTGAGTAACAGCAATAATGACAAGGGATATGTATGTACTACCCAGAGCTGGGTGAACTACTTCAAATAGCTTATCTCGTTTACCCCTCAGAACAGCCATGAAGCATGTGCTATTATTAGCACCATGACACAGTGGGGGACTGAGACTTGGCAGTATTGCTCTGTCTTCCCAGGGACCCCATGTGTGCGAGGCAGGAGCGCGACTGAGCCCACGCAGGCTGACACCCGGGCCCACATCTCACCGCCGCACGTGGGACAGGCGAGCAGAGACTGGGCGCAGCTGGCCCCGGGCTCACATCCCAGGCCTGGCTCACCCCGCCTGTGGGGCTCTTAAGTGCCATCCTCACCCTCTCTGAGCTTCCCTTTCTCCGCTGGAAAGGAAGAGAAGGATGTTACACTCCCGTTCATTAGATCCTTGTGAGGATTAAAGGAGGCAGCGTGTGAAAATCACTCGGCACGTTGCCTCCCTCACCTCCACAGGCACAGGCGTGGTGGCACTTTTGTTGCGACCTGCGTTCAAGGGGTCCGAGAAGGTACCTGCTTCTGACGAGTAGTCAGTCCCCTCTGAGCTTGCACCAGCTGTGCCTAGACACCAAGGAAATTACAGCCTTGGGAGGGACACCTTTAGACTGTTCATCAATGCCATCACTTATATTACACTTTAAGCTTTTGCTTTTGGGGTTCCTGGGTGACTCAGTCGGTTGAGCGTCTGACTTCAGCTGAAGTCATGATCTCACGGTTCATGAATTCAAGCCCCGTATCGGGCTCTGTGCTGACAGCTCAGAGCTTGGAGCCTGCTTTGGATTCTGTGTCCCCCTCTCTCTCTGCCCCTCCCCCACTTGCACTCTGTCTGTCTAAAATGAATAAAACGTTAAAAAAATTTAAATACAAAATTTTATTTTATTTTATTTTATTTTAAATGTTTTATTTATTTTTGATACAGAGAGAGACAGAGCATGAGAGGGGGAGGGTCAGAGAGAGAAGGAAACACAGAACCAGAAGCAGGCTCCAGGCTCTGAGCTAGCTGTCAGCACAGAGCCTGACGCGGGGCTCAAACCCACGAACGTGAGATCTGACCTGAGCCGAAGCCGGAGGCTTAACCGACTGAGCCA